>CATIWO010161153.1:0-14493 GCA_949673435.1 Macaranga tanarius | reverse complement strand
ATCAATTTTTATTGGGTCAGCATATCAGTTTGGCCTTATTGGGTTGGACTTTTATTCATTGGCCTTGCACATAAAGAATTTAAAGAATTTGTATAAAAATAATCAAAAAGCGGAAAATTCTTTTAAAAATATGGTTAATTTTTTTTTTCTTTCACATATATGGTTTTAATTTTTTTTTAAATACGGTATTCTCAAATATAACAGCAGGAAATACAAATCTCAAATTAATAAACCCAATACGAAACAATTATTAGTTACCTATCTTATTCACACCACTACTAGTAAATCCTAATAACACATAATCTCTAATACATTTGAAGAAATCAAATACAATTAAAAAAAACTAAAAAATAGCAAAACAACTAAAAGTAACCTGAAAACAACCAATTTTAAATAGTACCTCAAAACAACCTGACAACACTAGAAAACAACCAGAAAGAAATAAAAAAAAATAGCAAAATAACTTAAAAACAACCTGAAAATAATAAATTTTGAATAGCACATCAAAACAACTTGACAACAACTAAAAATAGCAAAATAACCCAAATATAACCTCAAAGACAACCTGAAAAATAACATCAAAAGCAACTTTGTACACAAACTAGAAAACAATTAGAAAAACCTCAAAAACAACTAGAATAACCTAAAACCCAATCTAAAAAACAATTTCAAAACCAATCTCCCATATAAATCAGAAAATAACCTAAAAAACAACTTCAAAAATAAACTCAAAAGCAACCATGCACACCAACTAAAAAAAGCCTCAGAACAACAAAAAAAAAACCTCAAAACAACTTCAAAAATAACCAGAACAACCTAAAAAACAATTTCTCATATAAACTAGAAAACATCCTCAAAACATAACCTCAAAATAACCTTCAAGAACTAAAAAACAACAACAACCCATTTAACACCTACCCATCAATATCAAGCCTTTAGATTTTTTCCAAATTAACCCAATGAAAATAAAAATAATAAAAAAAATAAAATAAAGAAGAAGAAGAAGAAGAGAACCCAAAATTTACCTAAATATTGAGAACCAAAATTAATAAAATTTAACACCTACCCATTATAATTTTTTTATAATTTGTGACCTTTTAAACATACCTTTCTCTTGATTTCTCATAGGTTTTTGTACACACACACACATATGCATACAAGAATTCATGAATAATTTCGCTACTACTTACGTCTATTTGGAGATATGAGTTTTTAATATATTACAGGTGTAACACCCCTACCTATCATTAACTCTACTAGTATACTTAACTAATGAAATCATGATAGGAGAGATATTACCTTAACTAACATAAAGAATCTCTTAGTAAAATAATATAATAGAAGCACTAAAATTAATTAAGATTAAATCTTAATCTGTATATCTCCAATAAATTTCTATTTGATGGCAATTGTCTCACTATTGTACAACGAATATATATTTTATACATTGGTACCAACACACTATAAATATACAACTATTGCAATAATATAAGTTATGTTTATGATACAAATTGATTTTTAACATAAAACCACATAATAGGTTCTAATGTCAATCCTTTTCAGCTTCTAGGGATCTTCATTTCAGCTATCTTATAGGTCATCGTGGTCCACTACACCTATCATCTCTCAGCTGCCAGCTAAGTAGATACTAAATAACTATGCTGAAAATTTTAAATAAAATAGTGTGAGTAATTTCGTACGGAAATTACTAGTAAGTGATTAAAATATAATTTTGAACTCTATTATGAGAAAATCTCCTAACTCACTTTCTTTTTCATTACAGTTTTAATAATCAATGAATTTCAAAATATCTCTTTCATATTTAACTGATTCAAATATTCGAATTATAACCGCATATAAGTACTTTCTTAAATCATCCATAGAAATTCCCTTTTTATTTTATAAAAATAATAAAGGCTAAATAATCATAACCATATACACATAATTTCACATATAAATTTACTAAATAAAGTGAATCAACTTGCCCTATATATATATTACTCTAATCTCAACCATAAGTGTATCTTCCCTATTTTAAATAATATATTAAAGCCCAATCGATAAATAAAATTAAATAAACACACTTGGATAATTCACTTATAACATCATAACCAAGCTTATAATAAAAGCATCGTTAAAGTACGTAACAACCAAAATACCACAATCTCCACCATACTACAATTCAATATTTTACTGAATTTCAAATGTTATAAATCCATACACAATTGACTACGATAATGTTGCTTAAGTATGATCAGCACTTAATCCAATGATAACCTGAGTGTTAAGCTAATTTGATATATGTATCTGGCCCCAGGTATCAGTTGTACATATATTTCAGGTATAATATGCACCCGGCCCCTGGCAACAACTATACATACTCCTAACTTATATATAAGGTAACGTGTACCCGGCCCCTGGTAACGACTATACACTTACCATCGTGAATTCATAAGATAACATATGCATCCGACCCCAGGCAACGGCTATACAAATTTACCATATACATCCGGCCCTAGGCATCGGCTATACACATTTATAGTAATATATGTATCTGGCTCCAAGCATCGACTATACATATTTACTAACCACATCCATATAGTAATATATGTATCCGGCCCCAGGCAATGACTATACACATTTACCAGCCATACCATATCTCAGACATGGATTTAGACCTATATAGTAGTACGTGTATTCGACTCTAGGATTTGACTATACACAACTACCAAATCTGCCATATCTCATACATGGAATCTATAACGCTTAGTGCCATACACACTTAAGATTATAACATTCCCTAGGAGTTCTCATGTATTCCAATATCACTTATATTTCTTTATGCCTTTCTTATTAAGTATCATTATTTGAATTTCCAATATAGTTCTCATATAGAATTTCATTGGAGTATTATATATATTTCCATTCTCTATATCTATAGGGTAAAATGTGTATCCGGCCCACTAGCAATAGCCATACACATTCTACTAACCCTTGCCATGTCCCAGACATGGTATTACTAACTGTTAGTGCCCTATGCACTTAGTATTATATCATTTTCTAAGAGTTATCATGTGTTTGTATTTCATGTATATTTTCTCCTATCTTACTTCCATATCCATTTCGAGTTCATTGTTCGATTGTCATTTTCTTATAAATCTCCAATGTCTTCCCTACTTAATCATTATTATCATAATTCCTAATATCATTTTCTCGTTGGATTTTATTGAGGCATATTATAACTTTATTCCCTATATCAGAGACTTGAATACTTTCTGTATTTACTTTAAAATTGGGATGGTGAAATGCTTTCGCTTAACTCTCTATTTTTTGAGTCCTTATATCCTTACCAAGGAGAAATAAAATTTGAGTATATATATAATTACTTTAAATGTCACCTTTCAACCTTATAAGGTTTTGTCCCATTTTCATTCGAAACACACCAATTACTTTGGTTTACTTCTCATTTCTACATTTCAATACCTTCCCATCTAATTATTATTCAACATAATTTAACCTCTAAATCTGAGACTAATAAGTTCATTGAGGGTTATCATACTTCATGATTAACCACTTGAAATCTTAATCCTTGCCAAACTTAAGTTGATTAAAATTTGATATTCTTTCTATAATTATCAAGTTTAAGAATTTAGTTTTTTAACTACTCGTTTCCTTTAAGTAATAATGATCCACACCCACTCCAAGTTCACTCAATGAATTCAATTACCCGATAACTTCTATTTGTAACTCAGATATATATATATATATATATATATATATATCTAATTTCCTTTCATACTTTAGTTTCATGTGTACCTAAATTCACACAACTTAACTTATGCATTTATACTCTAGGTCTGTGACTTGAAGATTTATCCTCTTTACTCGATATGTCAGAAATTCAAAATTTTTTTATATAATAATCATATTTCATTCTTCTTGATTGTATGAAATCACACTAATTCTGAGATTCATGTATGATTTTCAAAGTTTTTATTTGAGTTTTAGTTCCAAAATTTAAGTTTTCAGCCATCAACAGTGTAGAGGCAAACCACAGTGGCGCCTCCTCTGCTCAGAGGTGCTGCCTAGTATCTACTAAGGCGTCGCCTCTTCACAGAGGCACTGCCTCAGTGATGAGGCATTGCTCTCTGTTGAGGCATCACCTCATTGGTGGTCAGGTGCCACCTCATCAAATGGGCATCTTCTGATTTCCATCTAGAACATGACAGTTACAGAATTTCACCAAAATTTCACTCAAAACACTAGATTTTTCTACTAAATACCAACATATGCAACTACAACACATTACTACACTATCAGGAACTTTAGAAATGTCAAAATATATTTTAGGTCTACAATTATTTCATCAAGGATTTTAACATATACAATTCTAAAGTTTGCAACAAAAACTTAAATAAAAGAAGAAGAATAGAGCCACTCACTTGATTTGATGTACAAATTTAGAAAGTCTTGAAATTCTTCTAACCCTAGCTATAGTGACTCGTGGCTTTCTTTTCCTTCTCTTCTCTCCTTCTTCTTCTTCCTCTCCTTTCCTTTTTTTTTCTTTTTACTTCTGCCATAACTATTCTACTTACTCTTCTCTACTTTAGTCCCTCATCTTTCTACTCTTCAACATTTAATCCTTAAACTTTATTTCCTTTCAATTTAATCTAACTTTATATTTTTCATTATATTTCTAACTAATTCTTTTAAATACAATTTCCTCCAAAAATAATTTAAACATAGTAAATTAAATCTCAAACTATTACTAAATCTCACTAATCCTATCCTGAGGACACGGATGTTACAATTCTTCCCCCTATAACAAGAATTTTATCCTCGAAATTTAGGGAATACTCGTTATGTTATTTACCACTAATCTTTTTCACTTTAATCTTTATCTTTTTATTCACTAAACATCTCAACAATAGTTATATTATTTAGAATTCTCTGCATCATAGCTAATTTAACAATTTATAATTACTAACAACATACATGTCTCTTACCTCTCGAGTTTGCCGAGCACTTTCAATAGCATTAGCTCATTAACCTACATGTCCTTTTTGAGTTGATCCCACATTTGCACCTGCTTCATTTTGCACTCTATTGGGGTTTGGAGTTCTATTTCCCCTCATTGAGTGTGAAGCACTTGATTCTAGCAATAACTACTCTGCTAATACCCTCTCAGGATAGTCACGAGCATAGTGCCCTATCTTACTACACTGATAACACCGCACTCTTGTGCGTCTACTATAATTTCCTGCATGGTGACTTTTGCACTCATCACACCATGACATTTCATATTTTTTCCAATACCTGCTTGTCTTGGTGGTGCCGTCGGTTGCCTTACCGATGCTTACCTCCATTGAGGTTTACCATTTCCTCCACTTCTAATATTTCCTTCTGAACCAGAGGAAAAGTTTAATCTCTTATTCTCATTCCAAAATTGTTGGTTCGACTCCTTATGTTACTAAACTTCTTCCAACTTCTTATCTAACCTTTCTTTCTCCATGGCATTCTCCATCCAACCTCTAAAGGTTGTGCCAACATACAAATTGAGCTTTCTATATAGGGAGACATGTAATATGTCCCTAAACTTCTCACTTCTTATCTCTTTCATTGGATATATATCTTTTATATATTGGTACAAATCTTCAAACTTGTCAGTATACTCCCTAATAGTCATTGTACCTTGTACCAAATTCATAAAAGATGCTCTCTTTTACTTTTGGAAAGTCTCAGTCAAATATTCCCTACTAAACTCCTTTTTGAATAATGGCTAGGTAAAAGCTTCTCCATACAAGTTTCTTACTCGCGTCAACCAGTCATTCACTTTATCAAACATAAGGCCATATACATTATTCACCTTTTCTTCATCATTTAATTATAATGTATTGAAAGCTTTTTCCATAGTTTTAACCCACTTGTCGGCCGGACTAGGGTCTAAAGTACCATAGAAGTCATATGCACTATACTTTTTGGCATGCTTGATAATGTCCTCAGGCTTCTTATATCTTTCTCTTTCTGACATCACCTTAGCCATAGTACATGCTAAATCAATAGCATCAATGTGTACCACTGGTGGTGCTGTCTGATTAGGTACATCCTTTTACATCATCAGCTGCGGCGGTTAATAGACGTTTTGCACTCTTCAAGGTACATTCTCAAAAATTAAGACAGAAGCAGCCGATACGAAACTATCTTGTAAACTACCTGTTCGAGCATTAGGTAAGTCATTTCTCTTGTTGCTAACTGATGTTGACGATGGAGGTAATTCTCGCACAAATGCTCGACCCCTAGTTGAGATATTATCTAACTCAACTAACTCAGCTCTATTATCTTGGTTGCCACTTCCTCTACCTCTAACTTGACCTCTACCACATCCACGACTATGACCATGACCTCGACCTCCTATCAAACCACCCTTAGTTCTAGCCATCTTTTTGAAATTCAAAATTTAACATACTTCAGTAATAATTGCCATCAAATCTCATATCATTTATAATATTCATCATCTCATTACTTTATAGTGTCTACAAAATCTAAAAACCTAGGCTCTAATACTATTAATTGTAACACCCCTACCTATCATTAACTCTACTAGTATACTTAACTAATGAAATCATGATAGGAGAGATATTACCTTAACTAACAGAAAGAATCTCTTAGCAAAATGATATAATAGAAGCACTAAAATTAATTAAGATTAAATCTTAATCTGTATATCTCTAATAAATTTCTATTTGATGGCAATTATCTCACTGTTATACAACGAATATATATTTTACTCATTGGTGCTAACACACTATAATATGAAACTATTACAACAATATAAGTTATGTTTATGATACAAATTGATTTTTAACATAAAACAACATAATAGGTTCTAATGTCAATCTTTTTCAGCTTCTAAGGATCTCCACTTTAGCTATCTTATAGGTCATCGTGGTCCACTGCAGTTGTCATCTCTCAACTGCTAGCTAAACTGATACTAAATACCTATGTTGAAAATTTTAAATAAAAGAGTGTGAGTAATTTCGTATGAAAATTACCCAGTGAATGCTTAAAATATAACTTTGAAATCTATCATGAGAAAATCTCCTAACTCACTTTTCTTTTCATTACTGTAATAATAATCAATGAATTTTAAAATATCTCTTTTATATTTAACTGATTCAAATATTCAAATTATAACCACATATAAGTACTTTCTTAAATCATCCATAGAAATTCCATTTTTATTTTATAAAAATAATAGAGGCTAAATAATCACAACCATATATACATAATTTCACATATAAATTAACTAAATAAAGTGAATCAACTTGCCCTATACACATATTACCCTAATCTCAACCATAAGTGTATCTTTCCTATTTTAAGGAATATATTAAAGGCCCAATCAATAAATAAAATTAAATAAATACACTTGGATTAGCATCATAACCAAGCTCATAATAAAAGCATCGTCAAAGTACGCAACAACCATAATACCACAATCTCTATCATACTACAATTTAGTATTCTACTAAATTTCAAATGTTATAAACCCATATACAATTGACTACGATAATGCTACTTAAGCGTGATAAACACTTAAGCCAATAACAACCCGAGTGTTAAGCTAATTTGATATATGTATCTAGCCCCAGACATCAGTTATACATATATCTCGAATATAATATGCACCCGGCCCTTAGCAACGGCTATGCATGCTCCCAACTTATATATAAGGTAACGTGTACCCGGCCTCTGGCAATAACTATACACTTACTATCGTGAATTCATAAGATAACATATGCATCCAGCCCCAGACAACAACTATGCATATTTACTATGTGCATCCGGCCTCAGGCATCAGCTATACATATTTATAGTAATATATATATCAGGCCCCAGGCATCGGCTATATATATTTACCAAGAACATCCATATAGTAATATATGTATCTGGCCCGAGGCAGTGGCTATACATACTTACCAGCCATACCATGTCTTAGACATGGATTTACACCTATATAGTAGTATGTGTATTCAACTCTAGGCTTCGACTATATACAACTACTAAATCTACCATGTCTTACACATGGAATCTCTAACTCTTAGTGCCATACACACTTAAGATTATAACATTCCCTGGGAGTTCTCATGTATTCCAATATCACTTATATTTCTTCATGCCTTTTTTATTAAGTATCATTATTTTAATTTCCAATATAGTTCTCATATAGAATTTCATTGGAGTATTATATATATTTTCATTCTATATATGTATAGGGTAAAATGTGTATCCGGCCCACTGGGAACATCTATACATATTTTACTAACCCTTGCCATGTCCTAGACATAGTGTTACTAACTATTAGTGCCCTATGCACTTAGTATTATATCATTCTCCAAGAGTTATCATGTGTTTGTATTTCATGTATATTTTCTCCTATCTTACTTCCACATCCATTTCGAGTTCCATTGTTTGATTGTCATTTTCTTATAAATCTCCAATGTCTTCCCTACTTAATTATTATTATCGTAATTCCTAATATCATTTTCATGTTGGATTTTATTGGGGCATATTATAACTTTAGTCCCTATATCAGAGACTTGAATACTTTTCGTACTTACTTTAAAATTGGGACGGTTAAATGCTCTCTCTTAACTCTCTATTTCTTGAGTCCTTATATCCTTACCAAGGAGAAATAAGATTTGAGATATATATATATATATATATATACACACACAATTACTTTAAATGTCACCTTTCAACCTTATAAGGTTTTGTCCCATTTTTATTCGAAACACACCAATTACTTTGGTTTACTTCTTATTTCCACATTTCAACACCTTCTTGTCTAATTATCATTCAACATAATTTAACCCTTACATATAATAATAAGTTCACTAAGGGTTATCATACTTCATGGTTAACCGTTTGAAATATTAATCCTTGCCATGCTTAAGTTGATTAAAATTTGATATTCTTTCAATAATTATCAAGTTTAAGAATTTAGTTTTTTAATTACTCTTTTCCTTCGAGTAATAATGATCCACACCCACTTCAAGTTCACTCAATGAATTCAATTATCCAATAACTTCTATTTGCAACTCAAATATATATATATATATATATATCTCTGATTTCCTTTCATACTTTAGTTTCATGTGTACCTAAATTCACACAACTTAACTTATATATTTATACTCTAGGTCTGTGACTTGAAGATTTATCCTCTTTACTCGATATGTCAAAAATTCAAATTTTTGCTATATAATAATCATGTTTCATTCTTTTTGATTTCATGAAACCACATTAATTTTGAGATTCATGTATGATTTCTAAAGTTTTGATTTGAGTTTTAGTTCCAAAATTCAAGTTTTCAGCCATCAACAGTGTAGAGGCGAACCACAGAGGCATCGCCCAACATCTACTAAGGCGTTGCCTTTTCACAGAGGCCCTACCTCAGCGATGAGGCATTGCCCTCTGCTGAGGCCTCGCCTCTTCTCAATGAGGCATCGCCTTATTGTTATCAGGCACCTTCTCATCGAACGGGCATCGCCTGATTTCCATCTAGAATATGACAGTTATAGAATTTTACCAAAATTTCACTCAAAACACTATATTGTTCTACTAAATACCAACATATGCAACTATAACACATTACTACACTATTAGGCACTTTAGAAATGTCAAAATATATTCTAGATCTGTAATTATTTCATTAAGGATTTCAACATATACAATTCTAAAGTTTGCAACCAAAACTTAAATAAAAGAAGAAGAATAAAGCCACTCACTTGATTTGATGCACAAATTCAGAAAGCCTTGAAATTCTTCTAACCTTAGCTACAGTAACTCGTGGATTTCTTCTCCTTCTCTTCTCTCATTCTTCTTCTTCCTCCTCTTCCTCCTCTTTTTTTTCTTCTTCCTTCTGCCATAACTATTCTACTTATTCTTCTCCACTTTAGTCCCTCATCTTTCTACCCTTCAACACTTAATCCTTAAACTTTATTTTCTTTTAATTTAATCCAACTTTCTATTTTTCATTATATTTCTAACTAATTCTTTTAAATACAATTTCCTCCAAAAATAACTTAAACATATTAAATTAAATCTCAAACTATTAGTAAAACTCACTAATCCTGTTCCGAGGACACATATATTACAACAGGGATTAAGTAAAAAAATAAGATTCAAGAGCAGATTTGATTTGTTTGAAGAAAATGAGATAAGGAGAAAAAATGAGAAAAGTAGAATAGAAAGCGGAGAGAAAGAAGACAACATTAAAAAAATGAAAGAGATCGTATTTTATAGAAATATGCATAGTTATAATTAATTTAAAAAAATAGCTTTTTTTTTTTGAAAATAGTGGGTTTGACTTATTTTTTTATATAATTTTACCAAAATTTAAAACTTAAATAAAAATTTGATGCTTTATTTTTTAATATAATGGGTCAAAATTCAAGTTTTACAGTACATAATTTGGACAAAAAAAACCTTCACCTAAATATAATATTTACATTTACAAAACAATTAAGAAATACATTATACTTTATAAGTCTTCCAAAGTTCCAATTGAAAAGGAAGTGCTACAAAAAAAAAAAAAAAAACTTCCACCACAATTTTGTATCATTAATGGTATATAGCTTCTACCACTTCATGATATAACTAAAAAAATAGTAACAAAAATTAAGTAGCAACAAAAAGAATTAGAATTCAGAAATCCTATGAAATGAAACTGAGACAATTAAGTAACTTACAAAAATAAAAGAATGCAAACAAAAAAAAATAACATATTCAAAATAAATTTGAATTTGTGGCTTATATTAAATATAAGTCGTCATATGAATACTAATGCCACATTTTTGGCAGCAGTTAGATAAAGAAGCCAATTTGCTACTAAAGAAATGTAAGCAATTAAGCATTCATTTTTTGACTAAGAATTTAAGAGGTGAAAGCATTAATTATCATCATTACCTCAAATTCAAACTAGAAATTACATAATAGTTTAAGTAAGAAAACACAATTTGTATCAAAGAATAAAGATCAATAACCTCCTCCTCATTGCCTCTTTGTCTATTGGCTCATTTATGTCATTCGACTTGTTGTCTGCATGTGTAAATATACATAATATATATAGAATAATCATTATTCACAAGATAGCCTACAATTACAAAATGAATTGAAATATTGTCTTCCAATTTCACTGGCAAAAATAAATATAATAAAAGGCAGTTGGAAAATCAAACACTAAAGAAAATTAGAGAAGTAGTAGTAGCAAACTAAAAAAACATTTTAAGAAGAGGCTAAGAATTTGAATTTCAAGTCATTTAAAAGAATACAATCACATTCCCAGTAACAATAATAAATTACCACCAAAGAAACTTAAAAAAGTATTCTTTTTATGGTCATAAATGTAATGATAAAAACTTCATCATTGCCTTAATCAAATATGCAAGTGACATCGAAGTCAACAACTACAACTTGTAGAATAAATTAGTCACAAGACTCACATCACAGCAACAAATAAGCATACATAACATAAGTGCACAACATAACAACAAAAGCAAAAATGAACTTAAAAGATTGGAACTAAGTAAATTTACTGAAATTGTTAGCAAAATAAGCTAACAAATACTATGATGCAATTACTAATGACAGTGAAGAGCCAATGCCTACCTAAGGTAGCTCTACCAAGAAGAGAAGAAGAGAAGAAAGCAACCATTAGAAAATACCAACCCAAAATTGTAACAAAAATAGAAATCAAAACAAAAAATGTGAAAAGATTGGGACTGACCTTTTTTAAAGTTTTCTAAATAATCAATTGTCTTTTTAATTAAAATTGGCTTCTTAGCCAATCACAGCCAATTTTATATGGCTGTCAACAAGCAAGAACATCAATGGTTGTTAGTGATTTATTACTTTTAACAAATGGGTATATTAGAAGTAAATTTCAAAACTAGAAGTAGCAGGGCAATAAAAAGCATTATAGTCCTTAAACAGCTAAAATGGAGAAGATTTAACAAGAGAATACAATATGCCATCACTTTCTTCCCCATACATTTACAAAAAAAAAAAAATTCAACTACTTAAGTTTGTTTGTAAGATCCAATATGTTAGTAAAGAAAATCATAAAATTCAATTTTCTACATTTCTCCAGTATTTATCATACTTTGCTTTCAAATTCATGCCTATTTTCATTATACTCTCATCAACTAATTGTGTTCACTAATTCAAAATACAATGGAGGTTAGAAATTTTATTGAAAAAGTATTTGCAATCATATACAAAGAACCATAGATTCTAAGAGTCATTTCATAGAATTACTGCAATTCAATCATTCTACTAACATAATGTCAATAAAAAATATTTGGCACATTATCACTTAAAATATGTCTGAAAGGCAGAGTCATTCTCTTCATAATTTTTCAAAAACTACTTCATATATACATGCTATTTTTAGCATCAAATATATAAAATCCCATCTAATTGGTACATCAAGAGACAAAAGAAGTTTTGGACTCAATACCAACCAATTTAGATAATTCTTTAAGCTTTTTCAATCTAGTAGGTGAATTCTTTATATACCTAATAGCCTCTTTTACTTTTTTTTTTTTTTACAGAAATTGAAACATCTTTTGATCCATTATGTATAATTAGATTTAGAATGTGCACAGTACACTTTATACGTACATATTTAGCTCTAATTGAGCTTGTTTTTCAAGACAATAATTTCTTAAAATAAGACATTGTCGTGTCATTATTAGAGGTATTGTCAATAGTTACTACAAACACATTCTTTAACCCCCATTCAAGCAAATAATTTTTTAATGTTTTAGAAATGTACTCACCTCTATATGAGGTCATAGGAATATAAGAAATAATTTTCTTGTGTAGCTTTCACTCATCATCAATAAAATGTGCAGTGATGCATATATATAGTTAAGCTTTTGAATAAAAGTCTAAGAGTGACTCTTTGACAATATTCTTTAAAATGGTTTTTAAATTTTAACCTCTTATCCAAGTAGGAGCTATAACAGTCCTTATTCACAGTCCATTTAGAAGGAAATTTCAATCTAGGATAGCAAGCAGACATAAAGTTTTGGAAACCCTCTCTTTCATTAAACTTAAAAAGTAGTTCATTTACAATAAGCATTTTAGCAAGTTTGTTTCTAATGAGGTCTTAGTTAAATTTCAAGGTCCTCATAACCCTAATAGATTCAGAGGCAGAAGATTCAAAAACATTAGGTTCTAAAGTCAATAAAGATTGCCTAGTGTCTTTATTATGAGGATTTTTCATGCAATTAAGAACATGGTTTCTCAATGAAGATGTGTCATATCTTTTTGTATGAGGCACCACTATTTGTTTGCTCAGTTAATGCGTTTTGTACTTCCACCTCTTATGCGACATTAGTCTAACTAGTAGAAATATCACTGCCACTAGTAGATTCATTTACAAAATAAGAGACATTAGATATATATTTATGACCCCCCATTTGAAACCTCTGTTAGATAATCATAATCCTCAAATATCTAACTCGGGCACCGATGTGGCGGAGTATCACTTCTAACGTAGATATTCATTTGCATAACTAATCATCACTTCCATTAAAACTCTTATATAATATTTTAAGCATAACAAATATAGTATACCTCAATTCTTAATATAAAAAAGATCTAATGTCAACCATTAATACATAACTAACAATATAAAATCATTAGCTAACTTAAATATACTATTCTAATTTAGTCTTACAACTCTTTATAACACTATTTATGTAACTAATTATTAAACATTTCAACATTCACTTCCCATCCAACAGATCTTTTCTTTTGAACCTCGCCTTCTTGAACTTTGCATTATGTAATAGCCTTGTATACTAAGGGATATCTCATAATCAGCTAACTATAAATTATTCTAAATAATTTAAAATAAAAGAGTGGTGAGTATTTTTAAGAGAAAATACTTAGTGAGTGAATATAATATCAAGAAATAAAATAAATTGATAAATCTCGATATTGTCAAAAAAATTAGCAACTCACTAGAAAGATGCACAAGGACACAACTCATAATGAAGGTCATAAATAATAATATTAATTTACTATAGTTGTATATTCAATTTAATAAAATTTTCTTATAATTTAAAGGCACCTTCTCATAGTCACCTGTCGAGATTCTCTTTACTTTATATAATTTAATAGAGGTTTAAACATTTATTAATATTTATCCTTTTCTCAATATCAAACATATCTCAAAGAATTTCGTACAATCCTATCGTACTTGTCATCATGGTCTCTCAAACTTATACTCTTCATAATAATTCATTTATTTTTAATACTCATCGATGATATTCAATTTATGTAACATCCGTGTCCTAAGACCGGATTACTGTTCATCAATGATAATTAAGAATATAATTACAATTGCTGATGTAAGCATTGTTTGCCACTATTATGAGTATATGCTTTGGAGTTTGATTCTTTAGTAAATAAGTCAAT
>CATIWO010161133.1:0-14369 GCA_949673435.1 Macaranga tanarius | reverse complement strand
ATATATATATATATATATTTGACTAATGGAAAAAAATAATTTGCCAATAAATTGCGCCTAAAACAATGATTGAGGCGAGATCATGTAATGTTAAAATTCAAGGTTTAACCACGTTGCCACCAAAAATTTATCCATAAATTATTATGATGATTGAACGGCTAACAATGGTGATCTCATGACATACCAATTACTAACAAACCACACTGCTGAAAAGAAGAAAAATGGGTTCAAGCCATGCCAGGAAAGTCGCAAAATGTGGACATAGTTGGAATGCAACTTTCTTCTTTATTTCATTTCATATGGAAAAGTGGGCATTACAATGGATGAATAAAGACACCCCTCTTGATTCTTCTATCTCTATGACATCATTAATAAAGTATCAAGCACAATCACTCCAAGATACCCATATAAAAAAAATTGCACTCCATCTCCAAATTAAAAGAAACAAAAGAAGTTAACAAAACCAATAAACAAAAGCCTATGCACAGGAGCTTCCATGAAGGTGGCCAGGCCAGTCAAATAAAATGGCTGAGAATTTAATAAAATGTTAAGCAATGAAGAGGGTTGGTATGTATCAATGTCACATCATTGATGTTCTTTTGAAGAGGAAACTTTGAAAGTTGGTATGTGGACTTGCAAAAATTGGGGAAAAGTCATAAGGATTTTATTTGAGAAGAACCTGGCTTTGTCGTATGTACGGCGGCCCACTATAGCTAATGATGTACTCAATATTATGCTTGCCAAGACTAATGCTCTTGTGAACACTAGAAAAAAAAAACATAAGCTTATTGGAGCCACCACCAAAATAAAAAATTCTCTTAAATGTATCATATGACTTTTAAGCTTTTTAAGACACTCAAAAATTCAATAAATAAACATGGTGTTAATTGTTGCAGCCCCGTGATAAACTTTTCTTTTTTTTTTTTTAATACACTTTTTGATGATTTGATATAATAGAAAGATAAAAATAATTTTATGAAATTGCCATACACTACACTGTTGGTGTTTTGGACTCCTTCCAATAAGTAAACATCAGTTTTTTTTGAAAAAAATAATAATATATTAAATTTGGAATATCTCACACCAAAAAAACAAATACAATGATAAAAATGAATTTTTTAACCTCTATTTGTTGAAAAATAGACAGATTATTAAATAAAGGTTTTTCTTCTATTTTGCTTCATTCAAAGGCGTGCTGTACGAGCAGTTTGTACTTTAAAAAAATTATGTCATTTTTATGGGGGCATTATCATGTGCTAAATTAATTATTTATTGAAAGCACCGATCATGGAGTTGCCCCAGCCGCCTATTTCTTGAAAAGGGTAGGTTTAATTATAAAAAATATGATCAATATAAAATTTTTAGTAACACCTTTTATATTTTGTATAAATTAGTTCAAATATTTAAAATTTAGTAAAATCATTTACAATTTTAACACAGTTTATACTTTATTTGAAATTAAAAGAATTACACACATATGATTAACTTAAAAAATTCTGAGCTCTGTTCATTCAAAAAAAAAAAAAATCCTGAGCTGAAAGACATTGATTGGTTGTCCCCAAGAAACAGAACTTGATAGTTCAGAGTTTCAACTTCTACCCATTTTTGCTCGTCAGGATTCAACTCATAACTGAATATGTTTCTTCGTCAACAATTTCACCCTTTTCATTAACAATGTTTCCTACAAACCTCACCACAAGCAAAAGTTCACCGCATGATTCCACCAAGTAACACTGACTACTAGAGTGTTCATCTATGTAGTAGTTGGTAGGTAATTCCACCATTTCTCTTGGAGTTGAAGTACGGATTTCAGTTTTCTTCACTGCCGCCATGGCTCTGAATGACTAATTTGGATTGAGCTGGATGAACCTTCTTATGAGGGAGTAAAACTTTTCATTTACTAAGGTTGAATGCAACAACTGAAAAGAATCTAAATTCCTTATCACTTGTACTAACAAATAGTTAAATTTATCAAAAATTAATGCATAAATGTGATCATTAATATAAGATACGATGTAGCTATATATCGCCTTTGGTTCCTTCACTACGATCCCACAAAGAATCGCCTTTCTTGTAGAAATAAAGCCTCCAAGGAAAAGTTTCATTCATTACTACAACTAAACTCTTTTTCATGGGATGGATTGGATAATAAGGTAGTTTGGTGACTGAAAATCTTTGAAGTTACTTATCTAAGTAGTGACTCTGAGTAGATTTAAACCTGCAAAAGGAAGGCAACTTGATTCGAGCTCGTGTCAATGGATTCAGGAGGTAGTGCTTCCTGGGTCGTTCATTACTCAAAAGCTCCAATCACCCATGAGAAGATACATGACACATATCACCATCATCAAATGAATTGCCCATATTCTTCACTCTGTATGTTTTATTGTCCTCAGGAATCTATAAGCAATTATAACCAGTCCTTAGACAATTTGAGCTACTATGAGCAGTATCAGTAAGTTGCTTAAGTAGACTGTCCGTTATTTGTTTAGTTATGTTTGTTTTTTATTATTAGTATAAAAAATTAATCTAAAATGAATCCTCATTTTTATCTTTTATAGGACAAAAAATATCTTCTTATGTTATGCTCAAATAGAACTTCCTTTACACTTGAATTGAAGAGCGTAGATCAACAAAACAAATTTCTTGAAGCAATGCAAGTTAAGATCTGTTATGGTCTATAATGAGATGGTAGACAGTTTTAAGGGGCTTCTGTTTTTTCTGAATCTTGGAATCCATTTGAGATGAATACATATATTTAATATATGGAGATCTTATGGTACAATAGAATTCACGCAAAGAAAAAAATAAATCAACCTGACTTCCCACAGCTGAAAATCTTCATAAAACCCAAACTAAATCAACACTTCCTAAGAATTTGGCAGCATCAAGATAGTTGAGTTTACAAAGTATTCATGTTTATGTTCTAAGAAAGAAGTATAAGCAACCCAACAAAAAATGGATAAACATACAGTGAGAAGCTTAAGACAAATCTCAGTTTTGTACTATGTATGGCTATAAGATAGCATATGGAACAAAATGCATTTTGAGGAAACTTCAAAACTCACAACTATGCTGTGATGAGACACTACTAACAGTACCACTAGAGTTGTTAGAGTCAAAAATCTAACTGTCAGGTGTAATCACTCAAGTAGGTAAGAATTTTCTGAAATCCTGAACCTCGCAAACAAAATATAACAAAATGAAATGCTATGAAATTTAAATCTTTCCATATGTGATAGAAGCAGTCCACTAAATATTTGGTAGAGGCTAGAGCAGCTTTGTCCAAGAATCTAAAAATGGAAAAACAGCAATCAACAATCTTAACAGCAAAGGCACATCACTTTTGCTTCTTCTCTTACCCAATTTCCCATCTTCTGATGGCGTGCTTTGAGACTGGACTGTCCTTTGCATTCTGCGTCGCATGAATTCCATCTCATCAAGTTCATCCCATCCACCAAAATACGATGATGCCTTCTGCCTCTTTTCGCTACCAAAACCATCATCATCCTTATCTACCCATGACCGAAAACTTTCATTTTGCTTTACAGGCTCTTGCTCTGCATCTTGAACATCACTTGGAGGAGTGACAAATGGTTTCCTCCTCCTCCTCCTCCTCCTCTTTCTGCGCTTAGGTTTTGGTTTATCTTGTATCGTCTCCCACAACTTGCTAAACACGAAAGTTATGGCTGATTGCCCAAGAGGAAGTGCTAATGCCATAAAAAAAGCTTTGGGGCTAGCTAGCAGCCAAGATATGATGATCGGTGGAAGCGCCCACCCATACGATTTGAACACCTGCTCTGGACAATCAGAAAAATAAAAAATTCAGACATTTTTGAATTATTTCGAGTTCAATATGATCATTGTACCATTAGAACAATATAGCAATTTTTAAAAAGCCTGCTAATTCATATAGATTCCACAACCAACGATGTGATCCCATGATAATCTGCTTTAAGCAATGATAATAATTTTGGAGACGAACTATTAATTACCTCAAGAATCCAAAGACTATCTATGAATTCCTCCAAAATTCCAGAAGCTGATTCTTCTTCTTCGTCGGCCATAGTCGGCGGCTCATCCGACAACCACTTCCTTTTCTTGGGCCTCCTTCTAGAACCTTTTTCTTCTTCATCATCATCATCTTCTTTGTCTCCGTATCTTATATTCTTATCCCGAGCCCTGAATTTGAACTTCTGCGACCAAAAAAATTCAGCATTGGAGTCGTTTCTCTTGCTGTACCTTCTGATACAAAAGAAGCATCTCTGAAACGTATAATGATGATCAACGGAATCTTCTAATGCCAACGGAAGCTTTTGACGGAAAGTTATAAAGCCACGTCTCGTTAACAACACTGTTCCACTACAACCGCCGCCGGCCAGCATCCTCCATTTGCCACCAAAACCAGCACCAGAAGCACAGCTGCAGCTACGTAGCTGCTCCATTGGCCACTTTTTCATTATCTCGAAAAAAACAAAATTTTTTATTTCTGTTGATGTATTCGTATAAACGACACCGTTTTCTATTCTTCGGGAATCTTCAGCAAACGACGTCGTATTATGGGAGAGGATATTTCTATATAAGCCCTGGGCGTGGGTGGATATTTTGGGTGGAAACGGGGTGAGATGAGGCCGATGCAGATGGACTTCTTCGCGGACATGGAAGAGCAAGGATCTTCTGTGGCTATGGACGTGGATGACGTGGACCCACTCGAGATGTTCGGCGAAGGTGTCATCAACGTCGATAACAAGCTTACGGACGCCGATTTTTTCAACAATTTCGAGGACGATTTTGATGATTCCGACATCAACTGATTCTATGGTTAGGTTTTTTTTTTAATGATAATCAGTGAGAGAGAGAGAGAGAATGATGTTATGTTTGGAGACTGTTTCTTATTTGGATTTTCTATATATATATGATCAAGTCACTTTGCTTGATCAATTTGCTTCGATTTTTTCTTTTTTTAATTTTTAGGGTTTATGGTTGCTAGAAAATTTTGAAATCTCATAATGTTTGTTTTTTTTAAAAAAAAAGTTTGAATTGGCTAGTACAGTAGAATATTATTCAGTTGTTGAGGTATCCGGTGGTATTATAAGCATTTATACAAGGAATCATAGGAATCAATTGCTATTTTAAAATCTGTATATTAGTCTACTGGGTACATATAAACTTATTCACTAAACAATTCTTTTCATTGTAAGTTCTCCTTTGTCCATGATGTTGTACTTTGCCAATGAACATTACTTCATACATCTACAGTCACCTGACCTGACTTCTTCCATGAAACCAGTAAAATCTTAAACAGGATTTTAAAGGTCAAGAATTTTTATTTTTTTTTCTTTTTCTTTTTCCTGTCAGCATAGTTCTACAAACAGGGTGAATATCATGATGGTTGTTGAAGACATTTTTCTTGGCACTGATTAACCCTATTTCTATTTCTATTTCTATTTCAGATCTTTTCCCTGATGGTACATCATAAGTGCTTCTATAGACATTAAAGAAAAAAGTCTATTTAGTTCCAAGTTAACTTTCTAGAATTTACACAGTCGAGCTTCTACCTCAGGCATGCTCTAGTTGAGTTTTGTGGTATGAGAAAGAACTATTATATTGGAGGATTCTAAGCTTCCCCTACTGTATTTTACAATGACAAAATTTCAAGTTTAAGATAGCAGTTGCTGGACCTTAAAAGCACAATTTACGCAGGCACATACCGTATACAAATAGAAGTATGAATCTCAAATGTATAACACCACCTATGAACTTGGTCATTTCATCATAAAACAAAACTATCAATATACTACTGCTACAAAAATTTAATAGCTATATAATACTAGTACTTCAAAAATCTAATAGCTAAAGGAAGAAAATGAATCTAATAGCTATATACTACTGGTGCTTCAAAAATCCAATAGCTAAACAAGAAAATGCTTCCAAATCCAACAGTGTCCATGCCCAATATAGGTCTTTTTACTGCCTAATTTAGCCTCACTTAGGTAAGTATTTTATTCATATCCTACCACACAGCAATGATGTATTTTAAAGGATATCCATATACAGGGGTGAGCATTTGATGGTCAGTTTTAAGATATTTTTTGACTGAACTGAAAATATTAAAATCAAACTGAACCAAACCGGAAACAGAACTGAACCGAATTAATTGAATTTTTTATTTTAAAACTGAATCAACCGAACCAAACTGAAATTTCAAAAATATATATTATTTTACTATTTTTATATTAAAATTTTATATTATTTAAACTATTTTAAAAAATTAGAAAATAAAATTTTGGTCGATTCAGTTAACCAAAATTTTTGGATAGAAAACCGAACCACCAAACTAAATTTTGATTTTTAATAACCAAACTGAATTAGCCAAATACTCAAACAGAACCAAGTCGGTTCGGTTTGGTTTTTCAGTTGGAGCCAAAATTTTGCTCATCCCTATCTATAGCTAAACCATCTTCCATAACCTCCGAAATTTTACTGCCATAATTATAATAGCTAAACCCAAGCATACTACCATTTCTGATTTTGTTTCTTTGTAATGCTGCTGTCCTCCCTGCAATCAACATCCTTAGTTTTTATTTTTCAATAATACGAGTTTGCACACTTCTAGAAAATTGTAATATATCATTTCTTAAAAAAAATCCACAATGTAAACCAGAATCACAAGCATATAGATGTACTACATATTCATGCTGGAAACCAAGAGCTTTTAAAGTTGAGTATAAATGTTATAATGCAAAATAGCATAGCCTTTTAGTATAATTATATTCTATTTTATTAGCTTTTTGTCTATGTTTGTTTGATTTTCATATTATTGTGTTTATATTTGTTGACTTGTTGACTTTATATTAGTTTTGTGTTGTGTAGGTGTTTTTAGGTTCAATGCATGCATGAAAATATATTTTGCTATCAAAACAATGAAGAATTAAGGACAGAGGCTGCACGACTCGGAAAGTTGGTGCTGAGTCGTACCTAAAACAATTCTTGCCGACTCAACAAATGGTGCCGACTCGGCAAGGCTGAAGGAGGACAGTCAAGTGTTTCGTGCCGAGTCGTGCCTGAGAGAGATGGTGCCGACTTCAAGGTTGATGCCGACTCGTCAAAGAATTAAAGAGGGACAGCAAATTGTTGGTGCCGACTCGGCAAGGTTGTGCCGAGTTGTGCCTGACATAGATGGTGCCGAGTCAAGCCTGACTCGGCACAGTGGTGCCGACTCGCTTTATACATCTCTTCAACACACCTTTTCGCATATCCACTTAATTGAAGAGGCACAAAATGGGATGTCAAGAAACCTATAAATGCATGAGTTTGGCTCTGTTTTTAGGCATGAAAAATTACTTAGTTTATATATAGATATTATTACCAAACTCTAGTTTTATTTATCAAGAACAAATCGAAGACTGAAAAGAAGATTTAGCCAAGAATTCAAGGAAGGCACATTTGACATCAAGTAAATTCTAGAAGAAGTAGTGAGGGGTTTATTCATTCAATTTTTTCCTCTTATTTTATACGTATTTATTTGATGTTATAAATTCTTCCTTATTTTTTTTTAATTATTAATATGTATTTTGGCTAAGTTTTTGTGTGTAGAATTACAATGATGAATTAATTTAAGAACTACATTTTTATCTTTTATTAATTTCAGTTGATTTAATTTCAATTACGTTATGAATTGTGTTATATATATTTGATCACTATATATAACTTGTTAATCAATTATTTACAATGAGAATTGGGATAATTTGGTGGATGTATAATTGAAATTACTTAAAGGTTAGAATAACACTTGGAGACAAGAAATTCACTTTAAGGGAATAAAGAATTAGTATAAGACTTTTTGGTTTTCATTTATCTCTGCAAATTCATGAGAATGATTATGGACTCTAAATAAAAATACCCTTGATTGGCAATGAGAATTGCTTTTGAGGATTATTGACTAATTTCTCCAATCAATACATTTTATTTATATGATTATTTACTTTTAAAAGTTCTTAATTAATTCTGAATTGTAATTCTCACATACATTGCTTTAGTTTTTGTTAATATAAACAATTTAATTAGATATTTAGTAATTTAATGACTTTAGTTTAAGCAGAATAAATTAACATCATGTTAGCATCATTTGCCTATCCATCCTAATATATACCCGGTTAATACAAAATTCACTCCGAATTTCCCAGTGTTCGACACCCTACTTACTCTTTACTAAGTCTTAGAGGCTAGGGTATTAATTTAACCTCAATCAAATTTTGGCGTCGTTGCCGGAAAATTTGTTTAGTAATTTTATAAACTTAGGATAGAGAAAAGTTGTTTTAGGCTTTAATTTTTATATTTTTTTTTATAATTTTTTTTATTTTATTATTTTTTCAATTGTGATTGTTCGATATTGATATTTACAATTCATGATGCTTACTAGAAGTTCTAGTGATAATATTCTTTACTTTGATCCGGAAATTGAATTGATTTTACGTGCTTTACGCAGGGAGCAAAGATATAGAAGAGTGAATCAAAGAGAATTGAACAATATGGTTGAACCGCAAAGAAGAACGTTAGGCGATTTTGCTATGCCCGACATTTCAGGTAGTTTCAGAGGAATTGTGGCTCCAACTATTGCTAATAATAATTTTGAAATCAAGCCAAGTATCATCCAAATGGTGCAGAACAATCAATTTGGAGGTTTACAAGGAGAAGATCCTTATGCTCATATATTGACTTTCCTCAATGTGTGTGCAACCTTCAAAATAAATAGTGTGACAGATGATGCAATAAGGCTTAGACTTTTTCCATTTTCGGTCAAGGATAAAGCACAACTTTGGCTTGCTAGCTTGCCTAGTGAGTCAATCACAACATGGGACCAATTGAAGCAAGTATTTTTGCACAAATATTTTCCACCACATAAGACGACCAAGTTTCGCAATGAGATCACAACTTTCAAGCAAAATGGAAGTGAGACAATTTATTCAGCTTGGGAGAGGTTTAAGGAACTTCAAAGGCAATGCCCACATCATGGTTTGCCGGATTGGATGATTCCTCAAATTTTCTACAATGGGTTGACGGACGAGAATAGGAACATTGTGAATGCAGCTTCCGGTGGCAAATGGATGGACAAAACGGCTAAAGAGGTCGTTACCTTGCTTGAAGAACTTGCATCTCAAGGGTACATAGGTGATGAACCAACTATGGCAAAGGCAGGAGTTTTGGAACTTGACACAATCAATATGCTGAATGCAAAGGTAGATGCTCTCAACCAAATGGAAAGTAAAACTCAAATTAATTCTTTAGAAAGTACTAATGTTGTTTGTGAGAATTGTGAAGGATCTCATTCATGTTCTCAATGTAATGTAAATACTAATGAGGATGTGAGTTATGTGCAAGGAACTTTTAACTAGAGAATGTGGCTCAACTCCAATACTTATAACCCTTAATGGAGAAACCACCCCGGGATCTCATGGTCAAATCCAACTTCACAATTAAACCCTCCACTTAACCCAAACACCAAACCCCAAAACCCACTTGGATTTCCCATGAAACAACAAGCCTTCAATCCTACTTATCCTAAACCTAACCTTGAAACTCTTATGGAGCAATTTGTCAACCAACAAATGACCATCAATAAACAAAATGAAGAGCAACTTAAGCAACTAAATTCTAAACTTGAACAGCTTGCTACTCATAACCGCATCCTTGAAACTCAAATTTCTCAACAAGCCTCTTCTTCTAACACTAAACCTTTGGGAAACCTTCCTAGCCAACCGGAGTTTGTACATAAAGAGACTTGCCAAACAATCACTTTGAGGAGTGGTAAGAAGGTTGAGGGGGGTCTTAGAAAGAATAAAATAGTGGTTGACGATGATGAGGTAGAAAATGAAGAACTGGATGTTAGTAGTAGAAATGATGATGAGGGTGCAACCAAGGGTAAAAAGGGAGATGCCATACCATCCAAGGATGATGAGCCTAAAGTAGATTTTAAAACCCTTCCTTTTCCTCAAAGGTTCATAAGGCGGAGCTTGGATAAACAATTTGGCAAATTCCTTAATTATCTCAAGGAAATCACTATCACAATATCATTTGTCGAAGCTATTAGAGATATGCCAGCATGGAGTAAATTTCTAAAGGATATTATTAGCCATAAGAGCAAGCTTGAAGATTATGGGTTAGTTTCTCTTGTTGAAGAATCCAAGGCTATGTACTCCAAGTCTCCACCAAAGCTTAAGGATCCCGGTTGTTTCACAGTTCCTTGTGTAATTGGAGGTACTCATTTTGATAAAGCCTTTATGTGATATTGGTGCTAGTATTAGCCTTATGCCTTACTCCATTTATAAAAGGCTTGATTTGGAAGAATTTAAGCCTACCAATATGTGTCTTTCAATGGCGGACAAATCTATCACCTAGCTGCTTGGCATTCTTGAGAATGTGCCAACAAAAGTGGGAAAATTTGTAATACCAGCAGATTTTGTTGTATTGGAAATGGAAGAAGACCTCGAAATCCAAGGAATGGCAATGCTTCAAAACATCTTGAACTTCATCTTGAGGAATGCACCGCCTAATCAATCCATCTGCACATCTCTTGTAAAGCAATGGTTCCTCCCAATAATAGAATTTGCTATCATACAAAAACTTTTTCCTTTGTCTATAATCCAATCCATAAGGAAGAATACCACTCACTAGATAATTGGCAATATCTGCAAACCATAGAAGTTCCCTTGACGCCAAACTTAATAGATGTTCACCATGAAATGTTTCATTAATTGGCACACCATCATCATGTTCCTTTAACCTTTCTTGATCTAGCCTTGATAGATGAACTGCAACAAGGTGCTCACTCCCTTTCTTATCTCTCACTTCCTAATCAAACTCTTAAAGCATCAAAATCCACCGAAGGAGTCTAGGTTTTGCATCTTTCTTCCTTAAAAGATACTTAAAGGCGACATGGTCTGAATACACAATCACCTTTTGTCCCACAAGGTATGCTCTAAACTTGTCAAACGCATATACAATAGCCAACAACTCATTTTCTGTAGTGGTATAGTTGATTTGAGCATCATCAAATAGGTTGCTCGCATAATAGATCACATAAGGCTTCCCTTCCTTTCTTTGACCCAAGACAGCCCCCACCGCAAAATTACTTGCATCACATATAATTTCAAATGGTTTCTCCCAATTAGGTGGTTGCAAGACATGTGCCGAAATAAGAGCTCCTTTCAAAGTTTCAAATGCACTAAGGCATGCACTATCAAACTCAAAAACAGCATCTTTAGCAAGCAATTTGTATAATGGTTTAGTTATCTTAGAAAAATCTTTGATAAATCTTCGATAAAAGCCTACATGTCCAAGAAAGCTTCTTATATCCTTAATACACTTCGGGGGTGGTAAATTAGCAATCACTTCTATCTTTGCCCTATCAACCTCAATGCCTCTCTTTGATACCCTAGCCTCTAAGACTTAGTAAATAGTAAGTAGGGTGTCGAACACTGGGGAATTCAGAGTGAATTTTGTATTAACCGGGTAGATATTAGGATGGATAGGAAAATGATGCTAATATGATGTTAATTTATTCCACTTAAACTAAAGTCATTAAATTACTAAATATCTAATTAAATTGTTTATATTAACAAAAACTAAAGCAATGAATGTGAGAATTACAATTCAGAATTAATTAAGAACTTTTAAAACTAAATAATCATATAAATAAAATGTATTGATTGGAGAAATTAGTCAATGATCCTTAAAAGCAATTCTCATTGTCAATCAAGGGTATTTTTACTTAGATTCCATAATCATTCTCATGAATTTACAGAGATAAATAAAAACCAAAAAGTCTTATACTAATTCTTTATTCCCTTAAAGTGAATTTCTTGTCTCCAAGTGTTATTCTAACCTTTAAGTAATTTCAATTATACATTCACCAAATTATCCCAATTCTCATTGTAAATAATTGATTAACAAGTTATATATAGTGATCAAATATATATAACACAATTCATAACGTAATTAAAATTAAATCAACCGAAATTAATAAAAGATAAAAATGTAGTTCTTAAATTAATTCATCATTGTAATTCTACACACAAAGACTTAGCCAAAATACATATTAATAATTAAAAAACAATAAGGAAGAATTTATAACATCAAATAAATACGTATAAAATAAGAGAAAAAAATTGAATGAATAAACCCCTCACTGCTTCTTCTAGAATTTACTTGATGTCAAATGTGCCTTTCTTGAATTCTTGGCTAAATCTTCTTTTCAGACTTTGATTTGTTCTTGATAAATAAAACTAGATTTTGGTAATAATATCTATATATAAACTAAGTAATTTTTCATGCCTAAAAACAGAGCCAAACTCATGCATTTATAGGTTTCTTGACATCCCATTTCGTGCCTCCTCAATTAAGTGGATATGTAAAAAGGTGTGTTGAAGAGATGTATAGAGCGAGTCGGCACCCACACCATCGATGTCAGGCACGACTTGACACAACCTTGCCGAGTCGGCACCAATAATTTGTTGTCCCTCTTTAATTCTTTGACGAGTCGGCATCAACCTTGAAGTCGGCACCATCTCTCTTCGAAACACTTGACTGTCCTCCTTCAGCCTTGCCAAGTCGGCACCATTTGTTGAGTCGGCAAGAATTGTTTCAGGTACGACTCGGCACCAACTTGCCTAGTCGTGCTGCCTCTTTCCTTAATTCTTTATTATTTTGATAAAAAAATATATTTCCATGCATGCATTAAACCTAAAAATACCTACACAACACAAAACTAATACAAAGATAAACACAATAATATGAAAATCAAACAAACATAGATAAAAAGCTAATAAAATAGAACATAATTATACTAAAAGGCTATGCTATTTTGCATTATAACAAACTCCCCCACACTTAGATCTTGCTTGCCCTCAAGCAAGAAATGTAAGATCTAAATGAGAAAATAACAAAATGTTTATCTTCTCCAAAATAGATGTAATTATCTCAATAAGTCATCCCAACTAAGAAAGAAATTTTTAAGCAAAAGGTAGTTAGTAACTAAACTTTTAATGCTCAACAATGATAGAGAAACCAAGTCGCATAGCATAACCAATAAGTTTAACAATTTTTCTCAATCTATTATGAACAAAATCAAAGAATCTAAAGTTAAGATGCTAACCAAGCTACCAAGCCTCAATATTTATTCCTCAAACTTAAGATTTCCAAGAACTAAAGCAAATATGGGATAAGAATTAAGCACACACACAAACTCACAATTCTCATGGAATTTTTAGATACATATAATATTAAATGCATTCTTTCCGAATGAATGTAATTAAAGAGCATACACAAATACACACAACTTACTCAAATGCATCAATATTTAACTCGTGACGTTATACATTCTTTCTGAATGAGTGTAATTAAGGAGAATATTCAAATACACACAACTTACTTAAATGCATCACGTTAACAAGCATCAAAAATATTATTTTGTTCTTTTTTTTCTTTTCTTTCTCTCTTTTTTTTATTTATTTATCTCTTTTGTTTTTTTGTATCCTCATCCATTATTGAAAAGCAAATTATACGTATTATGACTATAGTTTCCCTAAGTTACTTTAATTCTTTTAAACCCTAAACTTCATTCCTTCACATCTTAGCATATAAGCATAGTTAGAAAATTGACTAAAGATTCCTTTAGACTTTAAAAATAATAAAAAGAGATAAAAAGAAAAACTTAAAACTTATGCTAAATGAAACTTTTAAAATTCTACCAATTGAGCATAAAAGATTAATTATTAACATAGCATCAAAATAAAATCTCAATCTTAGATAAGGTAGACTTAAAGGAGAAGCTACTTATAAACATGGAGAAGATAAAATAAAAGTATGCAAAATAAAGCATAAACACACAAACGTAAGTAAAAACATATGAAGAATGACATAAAACTAAGCACACATAAAACATATATTTTCTATTCCCTCCCCCACACTTAAAAAGACACATTGTCTGTAATGTAAAGACGAAGCAAATAAAAAGGAAATATAGGGGAAAAGAAAACTCCCTCAGTCCTCCGAAGGAGATGGTGGAGGAGAATTAATGGTGTAACC
Source organism: Macaranga tanarius (assembly GCA_949673435.1). Taxonomy (NCBI): domain Eukaryota; kingdom Viridiplantae; phylum Streptophyta; class Magnoliopsida; order Malpighiales; family Euphorbiaceae; genus Macaranga; species Macaranga tanarius. The sequence goes on along the minus strand of CATIWO010161133.1, from coordinate 287 downwards.
GGAATGGACGTAGAATTGGTTCATCCTGTACTCCATTCTCCTTTGGCGGCGATCCAATTGCCGATTCAAAGCCTTCAAACCACTCAGTTGATGTTGCATTTCCCGTTGATTCTCCAAAATTTGCTCTCAGATTTGAGGATCACAACTAGAAGAACCACTTGCACCAACTTGCGTAGCATCAACATGAGCATGGGGCTCCCTGTCTTGTGGCTCCGCGACATCCGCAGTTGCGCCCTCTTGTTGGGCAGCGTGTACTCGAGGTGGACGTACTACACCTCGCCAACAAG
>CATIWO010161107.1:0-21242 GCA_949673435.1 Macaranga tanarius | reverse complement strand
ATCGGAGCCTTAACTACTAGAGCAAAGGCTATGTCTTCACAATCTAAATATCAATGGAATGATATTGAATGAAAAATACACAGAGTATTTTTGTGTGGAAGAAGAAGGAGGAAAAATTATGCAGAGAGAATTTTTTGTTCTGCCTTATTGTTAGGTTATCCTTGGGTTATATTACGTACAAAACATAAAACCCATACTCCGCAAAAGAGTAGGAAGTAGACTTCTAATAGGAGTCTTTTACATCCTATCCAAAACTTAAACAAATTAAGTCATGGGTGTATATATCTTATAATATGTTTTCTATTTCTTATCTTATCTTCTTCTATCTTGATATATCACATGAGCTTATCAATTTCCTAGTGATTGTATAGCTATCTATTAGTTACAGTTAGTTTCTTTGTACTCTATATATTGTACAATCAATACTTGTATCTTTAACAATATAATCTGAAATACTTTTACATCAAAATCACTACATGGTATTAGAGCCTTATAATGGCAAATCAAATCATACCAGCCTCTACTACAGCTACACTCACAACAGCTCCCACTACCAATTATTCTTTTGCCATTAAACTTTTCCACCGAAATTATCTTGCCTGGAAAATACAGTTTATTCCCCTTCTCAATTATCATAATCTTAACACTTTGCTTGATGGATCGGCTACCCCTCCTTCTATGATACCTTCACCAATAAATCAAAATGAAAATATAGTGAATCCTGAATATACTCAATGGTACAAAAGAGATCAATTGCTCTTATCATGGATTCTGTCATCCTTGTCCGAAGAAGTTTATTCTTATATTATCGGTTGTACCACTTCTCTAGCTGCATGAAAGGCATTGGAGAATGCATTTGGTTCTGTATCTCAGAACTGTCAACTTCAGTTATATGTTGAATTGCAGGAACTCAAGAAAAATGACATGTCAATTGCTCAATATCTTCAAAAAGCCAAATCACTTACATATGAGTTAGCTAGTGCTGGAAGGTAAATTTCTCCTACTGAATTTAATGCGATTATTTATCGCAACATTGGTACTGAATTTCATTCGATTGTTTCTGCCTTAAATTTACGTGCTGAACCTATTTTATTTTCAGAATTATATAGTCAGTTGCTTTCTCATGAGATTTTACTTCAAAGTCATCACACTCCTCCCCTTGCCAATCTTGTTGTCCGACCCATGTCACCTGCATCACCAACGCCGACTTACTCACCTAATCCTTATAGGGGTCACACTAACAATCGACAAAAATGTCAGATTTGTGGTTATACTAACCACACAGCTGATCGGTGTCGCCGAAGGTATGCACAACGCCCGAATGTTCATCCACAGGCCAACATCACTTGGCAAACTCCTACAATGCCACATCAGCCATTTGCTCCTCCACCGAATTATTCGTATGCAGCCCCACCACCTCTTGCCAATTATTCGTATGTATGGCATTGAGTTTCATCGTACAACTACCTCTCTACTGTTGTCTCAAACTAAATATGTCAAAGAGTTATTGGCCAAGGCAGGTTTAGCTGATTCAAATCCTTGTCAAATGCCCATGGCAGTCTCTCCTCCTCTTTCCAAGCATTCGAGCACACCATCTTCGTTTGATGTTCAATATAGGCAATTAGTTGGCGCTTTGCAATATGTGACTATCACTAGGTCGGACATTGCCTTTTGTGTTAATAAACTTTGTCAATTTATTCATTCTCCCAGTGATTTTCATTGGAAGGCCTTGAAATGTCTTTTGCGATATCTCAAAGGTACTCTAGATTATGGCATTCATTTTTCATCAAAATTTTCTCTTGCGGTTCAATATTATGCCGATAGTGATTGGGGTGGTGATTCTGACGATCGCCGATCTACAAGTGGTTATGGTATTTTCTTGGGTTCTTATCTTGTTTCATGGTTAGCTAAGAAATAGCCTACTATAGCTCGGTCCTCAACAGAAAGTGAATACAAAGCTATAGCTAATGCCACCTCTGAATTTCTCTGGATCAAATCTTTAATGGCAGAACTTGGCTTTCCTATTCAAACATCAATATTATGGTGTGACAATATTGGGGCTATTTATTTGTCCTCTAATCCTGTTTTTCATGCCCACACTAAGCATATTGAACTGGATTATCACTTCGTACGTGAACAAGTTGCCAATGGTGCTTTACAAGTTCATTTCTTATCCACCCAAGATTAATTTGCCGATCTTTTTACCAAGTCCTTACCTCTTAAGAAGTTTCAGACATTTCGGTCTTTTATTCCACTTCACCGAGTCAAGGACTTACCGGAGGGTGATAGATGATATCCAAATCATCTGTTTTCTGTTTCTTATCTTATCTTCTTCTATCTTGATAGATCACATGAGCTTATCAATTTCCTAGTGATTGTATAGCTATCTATTAGTTACAGTTAGTTTCTTTGTACTCTATATATTGTACAATCAATACTTGTATCTTTAATAATATAATCTGAAATACTTTTACATCAGAATCACTACAACGCCCTCACTACCATTAACTTCATTAATATACATAATTAAGGAATTAATGATAATAAAGGTGTTACTTATACAATCAGAAAGAATCTCTTAACAAATAAAATTTTTCACTTGTTTAATACTAGAATCTTAGTCATTAAAGGATGCTAATTTCATAACAAAGTTCCATAAAAGAATACCATTTGGTCTTATACAACTACCAATATATGTTGGTGTATATTTATACAATATCTTTATTTTAGCTGAGGCATTTCACAATCACAATAATACAATTCCTGGCATAAATACTCCAATTCATAATTGAATGGCACAAATCATTTAAAGCATAATAACATCTCATAGCATAATCATAATATCAGTAGTACAACATAACCATCATCAGTAGATGAAAATATATATACATCAAATGTAAAAGTGGAGAATACCAAATGCTAATGAAAATATAACCTAATACATAGGTATCTATGACTGTAGCATCTCTCTCTCTCAAGTAGTCGGGACTCCGGCCGACCAAATCAGTAAAATAATGATGGTGGTGGTGAACTGATAGCTCCAACACTCGCTATACCCTCACAGCCTCTCTAGCCCTATGGCTCAAAAATATCACAATAACAAGCACAAGGGGTGTCTATGGCCTATAGCAAAAAGCCCAAAAAGCCAAAATGTGTAGATGTCAAATCCACATCACACCTAGGAGAGGGTGACCTGAACGTCGGTGGAGGTGGTGTAGAGAACGCGGAAGGTCATACAGATACCATCCAAATGCTCCTCACGGACGGCAGACAGTGAGACCTCTGCCTCTATGGGCTGGACCATAATACAGAACACTAACTCGACATCGGTATCATAATGCACTATATATCGGACAAGTGTCTCTGTCTCTGTGATCTCATACACCATGGTAGCCCAGTAGACATCCATTTCTTCTTCTAGTATTACCGACTACCCTAATCTAGGAAAAATCATTTTAAAACAGTGGTGAGTAATTTCATAAAAAATTACCCAGTGAGCAGCAAAAATATCTTTTGTTACAAAACATCAAACCAAAACCATTTTGAACTATTTTCCTAGCAATAAAATCAAAACTATTTAATTCACAAAAAATAACATAATTCTCAAAGAACCTTTTTAAGGATAAATACTTTATTTCTAGAAACCATTTAAGGAAAAGTTTCCATCACAAAGGAATCATTCAAGATTTCTATAAATAATACAAATAAACATCCACTTAAATCTTTAATTCAATACAAAATAATATTTTAAAATAACTTTAAATACACTTGAGGTCTACTTCCTCAATTCGTAAATAATGCAGGATTCTTATGATAGAATAACTAAAAACATCATACTTATAATTTGATTTCTTTAATAGTTATTCCATTCAATTGTTCGATAATGAGAGTTTCATTTCTTTTGGGCATAAATCATTATTATTGCAAATCACATTGTCTCAATGGTTAAACATATACTATTAATATATATATATATATATATATATATATATATATATACATATATTCCCCAATTCCTCCAAGAATTGATAACAATATACAAAATCAATTTCTCTTTCTCATAATCATCTTAATTCTTTTTCTCATGGCCCAAACTGGCTAGTTCACATGATCATTCACCAGGTCATTCATAATACCTCGTATGCATACGGTAAAAACCATAAGAATTCACCCCCAAAGACACCTTTGAATCCCTGCACTGTCCCAAATATAATTATCATTCGAGTGGCCAGCTCCTCTCATATATACATATAATACTAACCCTTACATATAATATATATACTCTTTATAATATTCATAACATTTGTAAGGGTATAATTATATCATTTTGATGTTCATTCACATACATTCACAAAGATTCTGAACTTTGACTTTTTTTTATAAATGATTTAGTCTCTTTATCTGAGATTTATAAATCTCATATCATTTCATTAATTGAAAGTGGTTTTCAATCATTTTTATGTTCTAGTACATTATTCTGGTGTTTGGTTCAAGATAATATTTGAAAAATTAAAGTTTATAGTCAAACGGATCACACAACGGGGTATAAGGGTGCATGTCTGAGTCACAGATGTGCATGTCTCTGTGTAGAGGCACATGCCTCAAGCATAGGGGTGCCCACCTCTGTGCAGAGGTGCACACCTTTTTACAGAGGTGCCGCCTCTTAACTGAGAAGCGTGAGCCTTATTTTGAGGAGCCAAGAGGCGCTCGCCTCTGCTCTGGGCAGATGCACGCCTGTACAAACATGTGTTCACCTCTGTTCTTTTGGAACACATGATTTATGGAGAATTTTATAGAATTTTCAATCCTAAACTCAATTTAAAGATACCAGATGATAGTATAACATGTATATGTCCTCAACATATGATCAAGCATGCCACAAACCACTTAAATAAGACTAGATCTAAAGAAAAACATCTAAAACCCTAGTTTATTCACAATTTTTGCTTGAATAAAAATTTGAATGAAAAATCATAATAATTCTTAGAACCACTTACAAATTTCTTCTACGGATCTGTTGCTTCTCCTTGTTGATTCGGATTCTAGGTTTCAGAGCTCTTTCTTTTCTTTCTTTCCTCTTTTCTTCTCTTCCTTCTCTTTTCTCTTCTTCCTTCCTTTCCCATACTGTAGCCATACTTCTTCTTTACCAAATTGTAACACCCTTACTACTATTTACTCTATTAGTATACATAACTAAGGAATTAATGATAATAAAGGCATTACTTCTAGAATCAGAAAGAATCTCTTAATAGCAATGTTACTTGCAGTAAATACTAAACTTAATTAAGAATGAACCAATTATTCTTTATACAATTTTGAGTTTGACATTCTATTAGATAATATTTTTCCAATGTCATTCTCTAATACTTCTAGAATTTTCATCTTCTTTATTGGTGTGGTCCACTGCACCTGTCATTTCTCAGCTACTAGCTAAGCATATACAAACACCTATGCTGAAAAATTTTAAAACAAAAGACTATAAGTAATTTTATATGGAAATTACCCAATGAGTGGATAAAAATATTACTTACATTTCTATCATAAGAAAATCTTTTTAATTCACTTTCCAATAGTTTCAATAATAATAATCAAATGAATTTAAAATACTTTAAGCAGATTCAAATAATCGTATTATTCAAAAATAACCACATTCAGGTACGATCCTGAGTTATCCCTCAAAATTCCTTTTTATTTGCCATAAAATATTACTGGCATGTATAGTAAATAATTTAACTAAATACACTATAACTTTTTCTCATATAGCTTATCAACTTATCTTACTCACACCAAGTATCATTATATCAACCATTCTAGTAACTCCTTTCCACACTGATCTTGTAAGTGAAATGAATTGATACTTACCGACCCCTCACCTATATGACCAGAATTTCAACCACCAAGTAATTCTTATATAACTTAGGTAATATACTAAAATATCAATCGATAAATGAAACAACTAACCAACTACAATACATCCTTCTATAATATGCTTAACCAAGCTCATAATAAGATCATCATCAACATATACCATCCATTCATAATCTATTTATTTAAAAGTATTATATACCCATACATGTGATCACAAGCGTAGGGTAATTCAACGCTATACTATCTCACAAGTATTTATTCATATTCAATACTCAAGGTACTACTACTTAAGTGTGATCAGTACTTAAGCTCATAATGACTCAAATGTCAATCTAATTTGATATATGTATCTAGCTCTAGGCAACAACTCTATATATATCCAGATGTAGTCTTACATTTATATGATAAAGTATGCACCCGGCCCTTGGCAATAACTATGCATATGTGTACCCGGCCCCTGGCAACGACTATACACACTTACCATTGTAAATTTATAAGATAACATATGCATCTGGCCCCAAGCAATGGTTATGCACACTTACCATATATATCTAGCCCTAGGCATCGGATATACTCATATATAGTAATATATGTACCCGGCCTTAGGCAACGACCATATATATTTACCATCTCGCATTTATATGGTGATATATGTATTCGACTCCAACCAATGACTATACACATTTATCCAATCATATTTACATGGTAACATGTGTGTCCAGCCTCCGGCCACGGTTATACACACTTACCATAGCTACTATGTCCCTGATATAGATTTACACAATAAATAATGGTATGTGTATTCAGCCCTAGGCTTCGACTATATACAACTACCCAATTCTGCCATGCCTCATACATGGGCTCTTTAACTCTTAGTGCCATACACACTCAAGACTATAATTGTAACTAAAACTTTGATGTTCCAAATGGAGGACTAAATGATCGGATTTGAATATCAAAATAGGGTTCATCGGGTTCCCTATTAAAGGCCATATAAATCTCTGAGTTAGCTTCGATTTGATATATTACGGGTCCCGTGACTCATCCGATGCCAAAAGTTAGGTCCTCCTTAAGCAATGCTGCTCATCTCGACCATCCAAATTCAAGTGTTCATCAATTATCAAGCTTGTATAATATTCACATTCATTGTAAAGGGATAATTCTGCCATTTGATGCTCTTTATTAATTATTCACAATAATTTAGTCTCTTAGTCTAAGACTTATAAATCTCATATCATTTCATCAATTGGAAGTGTTTTTCAATCATTTTTATGTTCTAGTACATTATTCCAATGTTCGGTTCAAGATACCATTCGAAAAATTGAATTTTACAGCCAAACGGATCACGAAACAGGGCAGAAGGGCGCGTGCCTAAGTCATAGAGGCACACGCCTCAAGCATAGGGGTGCCCGCCTCTGTTCTCAGAGGCGTGAGCCTCATTTTGAGGCGCCATGAGGCGCCTGCCTCCCCATGGGCAGACGTACACCTCTACACTACTAGAACACGATCATCAGAAGAAAAATTTACAGAATTAGAGGTCCAAAACTCAATCTAAGTTCACCAGATGGTCATAAAACATGCATATAGCTTTCATACATTATCAAACATGCCTTAAACTACTTAAATCCAAAGAAAAACATCAAATCTTAGAAATTATTCATCTTTTTCTTTCTTAAAACCAACCTCAAATGATATACACATAAGAATTATAGAACCACTCACCTATTTCTCCAGTTGATTCCTTGTTCTTTGTTGATGAAATTCGGATTCAAGCTCTCAGAGAATTTTTCTTGTTCTTTTTCTTTTCTTTTTCCTTTTCCTTTCTTTTTCTTCTTCTCCGTACATGGCCATTCCTTCTCCTACAGAAGCCAACAACTTCTCCACCAAATATTCACTCTAATCTCTCATTTCCCCTTTGCTCCTTCATCTTTCCTTTTCTCATCTTTTAATCCTTCTATATTTAATTCTTTCAATCAAGTCCTCATTTCTTATACAATTACATCCTTCTAAACTTCTATTTAATATAATCAATCTTATTTCTTATATAAACATTATTTACTTCCTTATCAACAAAATAAATATCAACTCTAATTCACATCAATTTAATACATGAAAATCAACTCCTTAATTATTTACCTGAAATAATAACAATTAACTCCCAATCCATACTAATTTAATATAATTGAATAATCCTTAATTATCATTAACTTTAATTAATCCGGTTCAAGGACACGGATGTTATAGAGCATGTATGCAACTATATTCTTAGCGTAGAAAAATATTTCTCCAAATAATTAATATGCACTCGGCGCTAAGGCTGAGCATAGGTCTTAGAAAATCTGAATCATCTTAAAAATTCAAACCGAAAAATTTCTAGAATCGAAAATTTCCATTGACTGTTTGACTTTCTCGGAACCGAACTGTCCCAAAAATTTTTATTGGGACGGGTCCAGAGATTTTGAATTCTCCGAACCGAGATCCGTCTCGAACTACTTCGAATTGTACCAAACTGAAAAACCGAAACTAGAACTGATAATTTAATAGAATTAGAGTATATATATATATATATATATATATATATTTTGTAATCTATAATAATAATAAATCTACTAATTTAATATGCAATCTAAAATAATAAATCTCATTTTAATTATTTGAAATAAAAAATTCACTCATCAATCAAATTATTTTAAATCACAAAAAGATAAATATTAAATTATTAATAGCATTTCAAAGTATTATAGTATATTTTATATTAAAATATTTAAATTCATCTTCAATAATAAAATTGTAATGTAATATACTTTTTTTAATAGTTATATTGTTGTTATTATTATTCTATAATATATATTATTTATATAAATTTTTTGGTACGAAAATATAATAATTATATAGTATATTAGAGTGTATTATAAAATTTTTAATAAAATCTTTATAATAAAAAATAATGATAAATAAAACTATCAAAATCATTTAATTTTATAATAAAATTATGAAATGGTTTATAATTTAATAATTTAATTTGAATTATATATTTATTTATTTTTTTAACTTGGAGAAAAATTGATCTTCGAACCAAATTGAACCGAAAATTTTAATTCGGAGAAAAACTGATTTCTGAACTGAATTGAACCGAAAAATATAATCTTCGAACTGAACTAAACCGAAATTTTGGAACAACTTCGGAGTCTTAATTTTTAAATTTTTGATATTATAGAGCAATTCCGGAAAATGAACCGTACTGTGGTCACCCCTACTCGGTGCACAGCTAATTTCATAAGCATGTTGATGCTTAATACATCCCCTCCCTACATACATTTAATGCCTAGTGATACTACAAATCCATTTCATGAATGCAAAATCTATAAAGAGGATTCTTCAAAGCTTACAAAATGACAAAATTAAACAAAACTTTCTCAACTAATAATTTACTTTAAATAGCCATATTTATTTGTAACACATAATTAACATTAAATCCTACAAGATTTCCGAACTAATAATTTACTTTAAATAACCATATTATTTGTAACACATAATTAACATCATATTCCATTTCTTGTTCGTTTCTTTGTACAGAAGATGAAGCCCACTGAATGTTAGTGATGATTTGGGATTTTTTTTTTAAACAGTGTACTCAGGGAGTAAGGGAAGGAAAAGTGGGAATTCGATTTTTCAACATCCACAGTATTTATAAAAATTTTAGCTATTTAGTCAAATTTTTACAAACAAGATGTTTTAGATTAATAGATTTAGTATTTGAGTGGTCATGATATAATTGTTGATTTATTCGTAAATGTCACGTATGAATCAATACTAATTCTACATTCATGCTTTTGATGTGATTACATAAAATTTCATAATTTGTATAAAATTTCTAAGATTTGTTTTTGTTATAATTGTAACAATTTAAGATTTAAGAAATAATCACTTGCATCCTGATTTTTTAGATAATTATTAATTAAATCTTACTTCTAAAATAATTTCAATACTCCTTTATCTTTATGAGTTGTCAATTTTATTCTAAGAATCTATTTGTATTTTTAAGAATTACTTTTAAATTAATTTGAAATTGCCAGTGCACCTTGATTTAGTGGCTAAGACTTTCACTGGTAGTGTAGAGGGTCTCGAGTTCAAGTTCCGGTCCCTCCCCTTTCCCCATAAAAAAATGAAATTTATTACAATTTTATCCTTTTTTAGAAGGAAAAAATAAAATTAAAAAAATTTTTGAAATCCTAATCTTAATTACCACTCAAGAATTAAATTCAAAATATTTTCATAATTTTACAACTTTTTTATTCAAAATCTTTACATTTTAATTATTTTAAAATTCACTTCTCAACTTTTAACCGTCTTATTTAAAATTTTTTTAACAAGCATAAAAAAATATAAAAAAGTAAAAAAATTGAGGTACTAAAATATTAATAAAAATATAAATATCATTAGAAACGAAGAATTTTTTAAAAATTAATTATTATTTATAGTGATATTAAAAATACTTATTGTATATTTTTTATAAAAATATTAATATATATAATAAATTGATATATTTTTTCTTATTGTTTTCATTAATTAATACATAAAATTTAAATAAATTTGTTTAGACTAGCCTAAATAATTTTTAAATGGGTTTGGGCTGAAGTTTAGGTGTCAGAATGGGCTTAGTTAATGCTATAACATGTAGACAAGCCCATTTTTTATTATTCAAAAACAGTAATGCTTATTTTCTCTGCAATTTTTTACTATTCTGGCTTTGTTCTTTCCTTTAATTCTTGTGAATACGTTTCAAATAAATTTAATTTTAATAAGTTAAAAAGGATTATAATCTGTTTCTAGTTTTGTTATCACTTTGAACCGATTAAAATGAGCTGATTTTTAACAAATTACTTTTGTACCTTTGTAATTAGTTCACAAAACCCAAAGTAAAACAATTAAAAGATCTTTGCTAACTTTAATTTGGTAAACAAAATTTAAGAAATTAATTTATTTTTAAATTTATTTTGAGAATAGTAAAATTGAAATTTGAGAATATGTTTTACATTTAATTCTTTATAAAAATTTTTAATAAATATTAAATTTATTTTACAAAAAATTTAAAATAATTTTTAAAATAAAATTAAATTCTTAAAATAAAAGTGAATCAAACTTTAGATGAACAAATTAAAATAATTTTAAAAATAGAATATTATTGATAATAAGGGACATATATTTTAGATTTATTTAACAAGTTGATCTTATATTTAAACATAACCATTGGAATGTAACAAAACCATGGATGTTTTAAAGATAATTTTACTTTTTGTAAAATAAATTTTATGTAAAATAATAAAACATAGAAAATTTATTATATAATGGATCGAAAGCAATAATGCCATGCTTTTTAAGGGAAAAAAAAAAAAATCCCAGGAGACCCAGCTGAAACGGAACAGGGCTTCAACATGCATGTGGCGAAAACATCAAGAACGTTACGTTTGGGGTTGAATATATTTTTGTCCAAGTCATTACGTGGCTCCGAAATCGTCATCTCCTTGCACTGTAGTAAGTTAGTATAACACGTGTTTTCCTTACTGTTTTCCTTACTGACAAGTGGAAAAAAGTTAGGATAAATAGTCCTGAATTTAGGCGTTGCCTGGACAGTTTTTAATTATTTTTTATTTTATTTTTAATATTTTATTTTATTTATATATTTATTTATATATTTTTTTTGAAAAGCTGAGATAGGTGCATTCTATCATTACTTTATTTTTTACAAAGTAAAATTCATTTTGTCAGTTATCACTGTTGGATGATAAAAAGTAATCTCATCATATGGTAATAAATACAAAGTAGAATCAAAGTAGGTCAAAAACAAAGTAATAATAGAATTTCCCGCTGAGATATATATCATTGAGAATAATCATCCAAAAGTACAACAGTTAGAGAAGAGGGGGGAGTCACCCACTCTTTGCGATCAGTCATGGATAAAATTGCTTCACTCTTTTGCCTGAAGAAGAAGACTAAGCCGCACAAATAATGAAAAGATAAGGGGACAATGGATCTCCTTGTCTGAGCCCACGCCTTGGAGAAATAGGATGGCGCTCCCAAGAATCCGAGGTAACAAAATATTGAACTGAAGAAATACACAACTGGATTAAAGACACCCATCTTCTACTAAAACCCATAGCAAACATCATATTACACATAAAATTTCACTCTATACGGTCATATGCCTTACTCATATCTATTTTAAGAGTAGCGAAACCATCTCCCTTTGAAACTTTAGTCTTTAAAGCATGCATACATTCAAAGGCTATCATAATATTGTCAATAATTAACCTGTGGGGAACAAAAGCACTATGTGTTTCTGAAATAATAGAAGGAAGTAAGACCTTGAGTCGATTAGCAACCATTTTAGCAATAATCTTATAGAGAACTTTACATAAAGCAATAGGTTTTAAATCAGTTACCAATGTCGGAGAAGCTTTCTTAGGAATAAGAACAATTGTTGTATTGTTGATGTAACTTGGTAATCGACCGTAAGAAAAGAAATTAGAGACAACTTTGAACACATCACTACCAATATGGGCCCAAAACTTTTGATAAAATGCAGGGGATAAACCATATATTCCTGGCGATTTTTCAGGTTGCATGCTGAAAACAGCTGCCCTCATTTCTTCCATTGACACCGGAGCAAGGAGAGAGACATTATCTTATTCAGAAATCTTTGAAGTTACCAGAGCAGCAATGGAGGAACTATTATTTGAAGTAGACGTGAACAGGTCCTTAAAATAATGCTCAATATGTTCCCCAAGACCATTCTGCCACGTGAGCCATTCTCCATCCCCGTTTTGGAGCTTCTTCAAAGAATTCTTCCTTCTTCTATTTGTAGCCATACTATGGAAATATTTACGATTTGAATCTCCACCTTTATACCAAAAAACTTTAGCTCGTTGCTTCCAATAATGCTTTTGATTGATAAGAACCAAATCTAGCTTGCTTTGCCAATAATTAAAACTTTGAATGCCTTGAGGATCAAGTCTGCCACGAAACCTGCTCATCTCTTTTTTGCATTGTTTTATCTGACTATGAAAATTGATTAGAGACAATCGAGACCAATCCTGTAATGCCTTACAACACTGATCAATTTTGGAATCAATTGGGATGGCATCTATATTATTCCAACTCTCTAAAACTGCCGCCTTACAACCTTCATCATTGACCCAGAAGTTTTCAAAACGAAATCTTCTAGGTATTGGAATGTAAGGTAAGCCAAATAAGGATAATAAAATAGGAAGATAGTCAGACCAAATAGCTTCAACTGTAGTTATGGAAGCTACAGGAAAATACTAACACCAATCAGAGTTAGCTAATGCTCGATCAAGCCTTTCTTGAATCCAACAATTTGTACCCCTGCCCCTTTCCCACGTGAATTGATGTCATTGAAAGCCCAAATCAAATAACATAGCTCTTGAGATTGCACCACGAAAGCCATCAAGGAGACGGGCTGGTTATGGGAGACCACCTAATTTTTCTTCCTAATTGAGCATATTATTAAAGTCACCCATAATAATCCATGAAAGACTGGATTTAGAAACAAGCAACTCTATCAGATTCCACGATAGGTGACGATCCGATCTTTTAGCATGGCAATAATATCCAGTGAAACGCCATATATGATTCCCTAAGGAAAGCTGGACATCAATGAAGTGATTGTTAAAACTCAATAAGCTGACCTACTGTTCTTTTTTCTATAAGATAACTATACCTCCACTATGTCCCCGACATTCAACACCAAAATAGAAATCAAAACCGAGATCATTCTTAATAATACCCAACTTTGAATTAACAAGAAATATCTCAATGAGAAACAAAATGTCTGGCTTCTTCTAAAAAATGAACCCCTTTAGGGTCTAAACCGTACGTGGCTCGCCAAGCCCATGACAGTTTCAACTGAGATAACTCATGGCGTCCGGCAAGCCTGGAGACCAAGGCCCGCCGATATCTCATTTTTTGATTCCGATAACTCTGAAATAATAGCATCATCATTTTGAGTTCCTTAGAATTACTTGAGCCTAAAGAATTCTGGAGGCCCACTCCCACAGCTATAATATCCATTTCCCCTCTAAGTTTTCTCTTGGACTCATGAATCTGAAGTCCATGCAAAGAAGAAGCTTTCCTATGTTCTAAAATCTCAGATTCCTTATTTAAATCTTGCATAATCTTTTCCTTCCCCGTTAATAAATGAGTTGTTATAATCATTGGCATATTTTGAGCCGTCATATTCACTACATGATTCACGGTAACTGATCCACTACCATTTGCGATTGCTAACTTTCCTTATTTAACAGTTAACTAATCTCTTTCCTTCAATATCTCCAGTCACTGCCTCTTTCTAATCCTCTTTTCTCTGATCAAGTTCTTACTATGCCAATTAGAGATCTTCAAATCTTTACTATACCGTCTAATTATCTCCTCTATAAGTTGTTGTACCAGGGTTAGGCAGAATCGTTCAGAGTGACTAAGGAGCCCACAAATGAAGCAAAAATCAGCAAGCCTTTCATATTTAAATTCCAGTTCAGTCCAGCTTCCACCTATTTTGCTAATTTTCATTATTTTTGGTAAAGGTTGTCTGATATTAGGTTCTACTTTAATCCTCATATACATTCTCCCTATAACATCCAAACTATCAGGGTCAACATCAATGAACTTACCAATATAGTTACTAATCTGTCTAGTAACTTTCTCTGATCTGAAACCATTAGGCACCTTAAAAATATGTAACCAGAATGCTACAAAATTCAAATCAACATCAAGAGGGTCCACTCCATTTTCAACCTATTTCATCATAATCTGGCTATTATTGAAAGACCATGGACCACCCTTTTCTACCCTCTCTATATCCACTTCATGATAGAATTCGAAGAGATACCACTTTCCTCCGTCTTCTCCTAAACCCTCAACCTTAGAGAAGGAAACTCCATTGATAGGACGCCAAATATATTTTTATTATATGTTGCAAATTTATAATTAAAATTGATATATTGTATATGTATTAAGGAATAATATTATCAATAAATTAAAATTGAATAAATAGAAAAGATGAAAGAAAAAATAATAAATGACACACTAAAATTAAAAACCATTCAAAATCTCCATCTTTATCATGAAAATTTTTTTATCCAATAATTAAAATTGAAAAGAACCAAATAAATATAGCAACTTATATTTTGTAGGTTTTTGTGAAACTTTTGTTATGAAAATTATACAAAAAAACATGGAATTTTTAAATAATAATAAATTTTAAATGCATTTTTACATTTAATATTTCAGATTAATTACTATGATAACTATGAAGTTTGACCTATTATACTATTAGGTCCCTATATTTTCAATAATTAATGTAAACATCTATGAGGTTTTATTTCTTTAAATTATTGCATTTTTAATGTTTAATTTACTGTTAAATGGACTAATTTGAAAAAAACTAAAAATTCTATTTGGTCCTAAATTCATAATATAATTTTAAATTCATCCAATTTTTATTATGTGTGTGTTGTATAGATATCTTTTAGGAATTACAATTATCAAATCTCACCCCAAGTATCCCACACTACTTCTTGTACATTAGGTTGCTCTTTGAATTGCTATTCTTCAGGAACTACTTTTTCAATAAGTATACGAACATCAGGAGCTATATAGGTCATTGACTCATCCATCATAAAAAGGTCGCCCAATCACTTTTTTCTCTTGCTCTTTTTTCTATTGTTAAGCCTATTAAACTGCTTCATTATATAGTCCTCACCCACTAGATCATCACTAATTACCATCACCTTCTTAAATTAACTAGTTTTTTTAGACTGTTCTGGGTTAGGAATCTTTCCTTGGTCAATCAAGTATTGGATTGCATGCTTGAACATATAATATACATTAATATTATGTTTGAGCAGCTGATGATACTTACATAATTCATTAAACTTATAACTAGGTGGTAAGACTTCTAGCAATGGTTTTAGATCAAGTGGCTTCAATACTCCACTCTTAGCCAGCTTTTCAAATACCTTAAGAGTCGTATTTGATATTTGGAGAACTGTCTTAGAGGTTTTATACTAGCAATTATTGATGATGAAGTTATAACCTTAGGTATATATGCAACTTGTGTTCTTTTCTTATAAATTCGAGTTGGATTTCTGAATTTGGAAATCCTCTTAGATTAAACCCTAGTATAATACAAATCATCAAATGATCTTATGCTCATAACCCTAATCTCTTGATGCATACTATCTTATGCATTTTAACAAGCAATTCTAACTTGATCAATCTCATCAGGACGGTTCCTCATATAAGTAGCTTTCACTCTAAACCTAGTGACATAGTCAGTAAAAGACTCATTGTGCCTTCGAGTCAAACTTTAAAGATTTAATAGAGACACTTCAATTTGGGTATTGTAAGAGTACTACTTAAGAAATTGGTTCACCACTTTGCTGATACTCAAATTTCAACAGTCCTCCAAAATAGTCCGATGATAAAAATAATTCACTAAAAAATTCATGAAAACATTGGTTGGAGCTTTGAAGGAGTGCTTTGACCATCTGAAACTCTAAAATAGAATCCTTTTCACTTCTAAACTAATAAAGTTCCAAACTTTATGTTCGACATGAGTCCAACAATTCTCAAAAAGGACTTAAAGACCTCGAAAAATCCTAAAAAGCCCATTTGTTAGCGGGCCCATAATCATGGATGCGTGCCCATGAATAGAATAGGTGCGTGCCCATCATATATATGGGCACGTGCCCATGACCATGGGCATGCATCCATGAGTGAATTCCTTGATGTTTATAAATTTAGATCCCTTTTCCATTTTTAGAGAGGCCTTTTGTTTAGAAAATTTACCCAAATTCTGTTGAATTGAAGACTCAGGACACCCATTTGAACTAAATCCATACACTTTTTCTTTTTTTAGATTTATTTTTAGATCTACTTGAACTAAATTAAACTTCCATCTTTGTCAAAGCACGCTAGAAGAGGTATACAATTATATTTTCATGTCATTTTCATGATTCTTTTAGCAACAATAGCTTAAAAATTGAATCTTTAAGACTTTTTTAGGTCTTGTTTAACAAAAAAGGTCTACCCAAACCAATTTTTAAGGACCCAAATCATTTTTGCATATTTATTTATTGTAAAAATGCATTCTCTCTACTCCTACTCCTTTTTGTTTTTATTTTATGCAATTGTGTTGTAATTTGTAATGATATATAGTTTGGAATATGATATGTAATAGAGGGGGTTAAATATTTCGGTGGTTACCTAACTTTGCACCAATTGCATTTTGGGTACTAAACTTCAATTAGTTTCTTTTTGATAACTACACTTTAATTTAAGTATTATCAGCCGATCACCTGGTGACGTATTACTGATGTGGCAACCGGACTTGGAATAT
This sequence comes from Macaranga tanarius, assembly GCA_949673435.1. Lineage (NCBI taxonomy): Eukaryota > Viridiplantae > Streptophyta > Magnoliopsida > Malpighiales > Euphorbiaceae > Macaranga > Macaranga tanarius. The sequence continues at coordinate 3,958 of CATIWO010161107.1, read as the reverse complement.
TCTAAGAATAATCACCACATCAGCATCCAAGTCAGATGCCAACTCAGATTGGTAACTGAAATAAAATCAATTTAAGTTTAGTACCCAAAATGAAATAATTGTAAAGTTTGGTGACCACTAATGTAATTAACCCATCAATCAACCTCTTGTCAAGAAATTTATTTAATTTATATTAAAAAATTCATTTAATAATGTATTTCTGAATATATAGTAGTATGTATATTGAGAATATATAAATATTTATGAATAATTTAATATGATATTTATTAGCTGCAGACAAGTAAATAATAAAATAGATGATCAATAAATAATTATTTTGTCAAATAATAAATAAAAATGTAATTTATTTGATTTATATTATTTATAACTTTATTTATATTAAAATATTTTAAATTTTTTGGAGATGTTAATTGTTAATTTTTAATACAATATTTATTAATTAAAATTTATAAAATAATATTTTTTTATTACTATTTTTATATTATTAACTTAATTAAGGTAGAAAGTACAAATTTATAAAATTTTATTTAAAATTATTAATTTCAATTTTAAATTGACAATAAAAGTTTTTAATATTCACTTAAAAATATTTTATTTATATGTATAGTTTTGAATAACATCAATTTAAAATTAAAATAAAATTATTAGATAATATACACCCATGACTTAATTAGTTTAAGTTTTGAATTTGAATTGGGTGTAATAGACTCCTAATAGAAGTCTACCTTCTACTCTTTTGTAGAGTATGGATTTAATGTTTGATATACATAACACAACCCAATAACTCACGTAGAACATTTGAGAACTCTCTCTCTCAGAAAAAAAAAATTAAAAATACCATGTGTATTTTTCTCCCATTATTGATCATCCCATTGATATTTAGATTGTGAAGACATAGCCTTTGCTCTAGTAGTCAAGGCATAAACTACTAATATCCCTCAAGTACGCCTAATTGCCATTCTTAGAACATTAGCATTCAATAAGTTAACAACACTTGTTCATCACATCTCATGTGAGGTTCCATCAATCTGGCTCCTAATGTTACGAGCCTCAGGTACACCTAATTGCCATCCTTGGCCTTTAGCATTAATTAGGTCCAGACTATTGAATCAGTAAAATGTATGGATTTGAACACTACACACCTCATGTACTCCTATTTTCCATTCTTGGCATATAGTGTATCCATACACCCACAACATCTCATATTTAACAATAACACTACAAAGATCTTTTAGCGTAAATGCACACCCTTATGTATCCATAGACGATGTACATAAGCCTAAAACTTTACAAGTTATTGCATCAATGGAGATCAAAGACCTAAATTTAATTGGAATATTTTTAGGTCTTTAATTAAGGTCTCACTTTGCACATTAACTGGTTTACAATATATATATATCTTATACATACATTGCATACCATCTATTCATAACATATATATCTCATACATATATTACATGCCATCCAATCACAACATACATATCTCATATATATATGCATGCCATCTAATCAACCATGTATATATATATCACATATATACATTGCACATACGAATCGATGATGCACAAATAGGGAATAATCATGGACTTCCTAATAACCTATTCTAAAAACTTAGAACAAGTAACAAAATAGGCCAAGCCCATAAGATCTTCAAGCCTTGAATTTCTAAGCCACTGTAAGGATGAATGGGCCACCATCTTGAACTCTTCAAGCTCCTGGTCATAACTCTTTTGATTATATTCAATCCTTGGCATACCAAGGCAAATATCACATCCTATTCTATATAATTAACATTTAATTACATATCAAATTAATAAAATTAATTATTACAAACCATAGGATAAAATATAAGTCCATTATCAACCCTTAAATGTATATCATGCAAATAAATACAACTATTGCATATTATATAAATTTACAAGTCAAAAAACAAGTTAAAAATGTTGTCTGAAGGCAAAAATAGGCACTAAAAAGCCTCCTCAGCACTGAGGCAGCACCTCAGTGTGATCAGAAGGCACCTTAGTCACTGAGGAGGCACCTCAGTGGCCCACAGTCCACTGCAGAGGTACCTCAGTAGCCCATAATCCACTGCAAAGGCACCTCAGTGGCACAGAGGTGTCACCTCAGTGGCTAGAGGCTGAACCATAACCGTTTTTGGCCATTGTTTCACATGTTAACTCACAAAATGTACAACCAACATCAAATATAATCACAACACTTGAAATTATCATGATTTTTAGCATATAAAACTTATGATTTAGGCTTTGATACCACTTGAAGGGAGATTCATAACAACCAAACAGATTAACCGGAATTTCAAAAAATTTAACCACATGCAATTCTTGCATGAATACTAGAATCTCATCTAACCCGATCAACATATCTACCACGGGTTCTGCTGCAGGAGAAAATGGTCAGTAATCTATATCTCTTTGTGATTTATTATTCCTCTCTCTTTTCCTTTAATTAGTATCAGAGTATGTCTTCTTGATTTAGTACCATTGGTATGATATTGTTGTATATTAAATTAAAAAATATGATTTTCGTCCTTTAGTTAAAACACTGCACTTTATGGAAATCTATACTTTTATGTCCTGTAGTGCATATATATGTTTTGTTTTTCGATTTAATGTGCAAAATTGATATCACTATTAAGGAAGGGGTATTTGTAAGTTTTGACATTACTAATAAGACGAGGACACCCGAAAATCCCCCACCGAAAAAAGTCCGGACGTCTGAATCGACCGAAAAGACAGCACGTGGCTTGCACGCGCCATCGTCGGCGAGTGGAGCAAAGGCTCTACTCACACGTCAACGGGACACGTGGCGCGAGCTGATTGGGTAGCTCTATCCACACAGTCCAATAGGCTTCTGCCATGTGGGCAGAAGCCGATGAGTCAGCGACCACGTGGCAGATGACATGTCTGCCATGTCAGCTCATTTGACCAATAAGTTGGTGACACGTGGCGATGACGTGGCCGACGCGTAAGCTCTTAGTTACAATAGCATGTCGACACGTGGCGCGACAAGGACCAATCGCATTGTGACACGCGACATCAATAAATAAAAAAAGGGATTTTTTACCTTGCGCGTGGGGCGCATGACGTGCGTAAAGGGCACGTGTAGGTGCGTGAAGGCTGTAGAAAACTCCATTTTTTATCTCATTTTTTTCAGTATGTGTATTTTAATTTTTCTAATTTTTTGGTATAATTATTATAAATTTTTGAGCTTCAAGAAAATAATTTTAAATTTTTCCCTTGTTATGAAAAATATTTAATTAATTAAATATTGTTTAAATATTATTTTCTGTCTTCAATAATATAATTTGTGAAAATTAGAATTTTAAAATTGCATTTTTGGAACTTATATTGTCTCCATGAATAATGATATTAATTGAAAATAAGTTTTCAATTATCCTTAGATTATTCCTTATATCATTTGGAAGGGGGTTTTTCTTGTATCACTCTTTTATTTATTCATTATTATGTTCAGAATGATTTTTATTTCTTCATTATTTTCCTTTATTCTTAACATGAGTAGCTAGATCCTTTCCAGGGTTCTTATTCTGAAATGACTATGTGCTTATTGTGATTATGTTAGGTTGCTAGATCTAATTCATTAGTTGTTGTTGTGCTTAATGTCATTTTAGGACTTATCACCCTAAGATTGAATTAATACTATAGGCTTAATCGAGAGATAGGTTCTGTAGGATTAGGCAATGACCTATTGATTACTTAATTAGTTGAGAGATAATTAAGTGAATTAATATTGATTAAAGGTTATGTTTAAAATTGGATTTAAAAGGCATTAGGTTGGTGAGAGCCATTAAAGTTAATGTTAATTAATCTCCAATTAATTATAAATTTATTTGAGAGGAAAATCTATAGTTTCTAAAATCCCTTCAAAAGGAATTAGAAATAATTAAACCTAGTTGGGTAATCAATCCTTTGAAATGGTC
>CATIWO010161102.1:0-22949 GCA_949673435.1 Macaranga tanarius | reverse complement strand
ATTCCTAGCATCAAGTACACAATTCAAACCACTAACAAGTGCAAATTCCTTTATACCAAACTTTAACTTCTTTCCACACACTTCAAGCCAACACTCAAAAATATTAGCCTGCTTCAACTCCCTCAATAACAAAGAATGAATCAATTGACACTGAACCTCAAACTTAGGCATATCAAGAAAATATCCAAAACATGTAGATTGAAACAAACGCAACTGATTTTCATTTAAAATTTTTTTAACTGCACAATCACATCAAAACTTAAAGAACACCCAATCTTAGCAACAAAATAATCATTCGGATTAATCAATAGCTGCCAATCCTACCAAAAAAATAATAATTAAAGCCTAAAAAAACAAAAGTAACCAATAATATTCAAATCATATTCAAAACCATAAAACATACATTCGTAGCACCCTTTTCCGAATCAGTTGGCTCCTCAATTTGAATTTTCAATTTCTTCACTGCTCTCTTGTCCTCTACAGCCACTTCTTCAACCGAATCCCTTTTTTTTGTTCTAGGAGAACGAATGGCTTTAGAAGCTCCTTCCTTCTTTTTACCATTCTTTGTACTCATACACACTGATTTCTTTACCATTGCAACTCTATATAGTTTTCTCCTTCAAATTAGGTATTAATTCGACTAGCAATGAAGCAACAAATTAAATAGAACCCAAAAATCATTCAATGTTACCAAACAATTAACCGCACAAAAGAAGGTGGAAGAAGAACGTGGGAAAAAGGTGGGGTAGAATGTGGGGAAGACGATGGGAAGAAAAGAAAGATGAGAAAAAAAAAATGCAGCCAAACAAGTCAAAACAAAAAGATGTAAAAGTGAAAGCCAAAATAAAAAAAGGGCAAACTTGAAAAGAAAAAGGACACGCGCGTAAATAACAAAAATGGGAAGGACATTTACTGTTAATGACTTCTAAAAGGGCTCTAGTTATGTAATTTTCTCTTAAAAAAAATAGGTGATACGGTATTGATTTGATACTTGGGCCAGATAGGGTTGTACCTATAGATATGATATATATAGGCTGGGGAACTTTCACAGTTTCCAATAGTTTTAAAAACCAAATTGAGTAGCTCCACTGGATTGATCAAAGAAATACACAATTGGATTGGTTCTTTTTGGTTTAAAATTGATAATAACATCTCCTTGTTAAAATGTAATCTATCGATTTTATCTCATTTATTAAACTTGAAATTCATTATTTTTATTTGAAACATTTGGTTTTTTATATTTTATTTTATTAATTTCTATTTATTATACAAGTTTAGAGTAAATTATTCCAATGGTCACTTAAGTTTACCTTTTATTTCAAATTGGTTTCTAAACTTTGATTTTTATCTTTTCAGTTACATAAATCTTTATTTTTATTTTAAATTGGTACCTTAAACAGATTTTAAGTCCTTCAAATTTTACACAAAAACTTTTTAATCCTTAACACTTTCAATTTTTCAATTATGTTTGAAATTAAAAAGAATTTAAAAATTTATATTCTTTTTAGCTCTAATACCACTATGTATATTATAGTTTTAATTTTAGTATATAATAATATAGAATATTTAAATAAAATATAAAAATTGAGAGAGAGAGAGAGACAGAGAGACAGAGAATTAGGATCCATCTACACGTGTTAAACTAATATGTTTTACATAAAATATCAACCATTAATTATAATACATCTAATGGTTGAAATATATAATTATTTTTATTAAAAACTAGTTTATTAAAAATCTATATTCTTGCTTCCATTAATTATTTTTTCTTATCTAATTCACCTTCCATTAATTAGTTATTTTCTATCTAAAACACTTTTCATTAACATATTATGGTTTTATTAAACAATTAATATAAATTTTGAATATTTTACCTTTATTAACAAAAAAAAAAGTAGGGATAAGTATAAAAACGTACCATGTGGTTTAGCACTTTTACACCTTTGGTCTTGTAGTTTTTTTCGTAATATTTAGGGACAATAACACTGTTAGTCCTATAAGTTATATTATTTTTTCAATTAAGTCCTACAAAATTTTTTTTTTACAATCAAGTTCTAAAAGTTTTAAAAAAGCTTTCCGTTAGTCCTATCCATTAGTCAAAGTAATTTTTCGTTAGTCAATACTCAAAATCAAACTTTTTTTTTTACATTTCAGTCCTAAAACTATAAAAATTTGTCATTTTTTATATTTAAAAAAATATTTATTTATTTATAACTTATTCTATTATTTAACTTTTATAATAACTATATAACTCACTAAAATAGTCTCAAGAAAATTTAAATTTGAAAAATATTTTTGTTAAATTATTATTTTATTAACAATTACAAATAAAATTAGTTAAGTATTTTTATTTTATTATTAAAAATATTTTAAAATTTTTTAAAAGTTCTTTTAGTGAGTTATATAATGATTATGAAAGTTAAATATAATAGAACAAGTTATAGATAAAAATAAAAATATTATTTATTTAAAATATCAAAAATGATAAATTTTTATAGTTTTAGGACTGAAATGTAAAAAAAAAATTGATTTTGAGTATTGACTAACGGAAAATTATTTTGACTAACAGATAGGACTAACGGAAAGTCTTTTTAAAACTTATAGAACTTGATTGTAAAAAAAATTTCTTGTAGGACTTGATTGAAAAAATGATATAATTTATAGGACTAACTATGTTGTTATCCCTAATATTTAAGTATCTTGTGAATACTGTTGTTAGCCAAACTAGGACAAATTTACTAACAGTATTAACAATACTGACGTGGAAGCTTATGTGTATGCTGATGTGCTCCGAAATTGCTCGTATATGCCAGCATAATCAACTTGACTAAACCCTATGTCCTGGTGTAAAGAGAGAAAAAAATGGCTCTTAAAAGATCAAAACGACACGATTTTGGAACCTAATCCCTATGTCCATATTCGTTTATCAACCCAAATGTCGACCTAAATCAACAGTTTCATCTACTTTCATCTTCAATCATTCTCCTAAAAATGGAGATGAATTTATAATATTCCCAAACTAGTCCAGTGAGAGAGGAGCAGAGATGTAGTTGCGGGTTACCTACTTTAAGAAGACATTAAAAACTCTACTAAATCATGGAAGGAAATTTCATGTTGTGCACGATTCAATATACCTGAAAAATAGGATTATTTACGTGGCTTGATTCTCCCACTGTTGTACAGGTTAGTAATGTGATTCCACGTCTACTTGACAAAGTGGATTCATGCGATGATGAAATTGCAAATTGTCATGCATAAGGGATTGAACTTGCATTTGAATTGATGAAATAAAAAGAGATAGTTGCAAGCTTAAAGCATGAATTAATAAGATTAAATGAAGAAAATAGGGTGCTACAAGCAGAAGTAGGGAAATATCGTGCTTTAGTGGAATGATGTGGCTGGGTGAAAAAGTTTATAATAGGGTTCTTTTTACTGGGTTCTGTTATTTTATATGCAATGAATTTTGATAGTAGCTTAAAGAAGAAATAAGAAAGTGGGTGGGCAGTTGCCTTTGCCATAGATGTAAGTGGAACTAATAATTTAGGTGTTTAGTGTAATGCATAAAAGAAACTTATGTGCTAGATAGAATTAGCCGTGGTTGTTTTGCCTTTTATTTAAGTGTTAAATTTTCATGTTTAATATGATTATTTTGGCTTTTAGCAATTATTATATAAAGTATGTTAACTATATACTGTAATGGAAGACCAATCAATGAAACATAATTTAACTTAAATTAATTGAGATGCATTGCATGGTTTTACATAAAGTAACAGTTTTTTTATACAAAAAAAGGAGCGGGAACCATATATATTATAGGTTACACGCATGACATCTTAACGTCCAAAAAAGTATAGATATTCCAAAAAAATGCCAAGTTTGCAAGAATATAGTTATATAGCAACTTAGCAAAGCTATATAAAAACTTGATACTTTATGTTAAGTTCACCGCTACCTGTGTGCTATAGTAATAAACCTGATACTTAAGTTGACCTACTGGAGTACAAAAGCAATTTCTACTTTTATATTTTAATTTCTTTAACTTATCTTGCACAGCAGGGCATATCGCACCTTTATACATCAATATACCATTTTACTTCACATAGAACCTCTTCATTAACCTTTTTCGTAGCCATTCAATCATGCTTAATATTGGCATGTCTCTTCCTTCTATGATGCTTTAGAGTTTTGGTGTGTATTGAGAAAAAACACCTGGCCCAAGATTTAGGATTTTGCTTATAACCTAGTCATATGCCTTCGGATAAGCCTCTTTCAGCTTTTGCATATGCCCTTCAAATGTCATCTCAATACTTGTACCAACAGGATTCCAAACAAGCTATTTATTTACTTTTTTAAACTGAGTCTTGAAATTCTCATAAATATGTTTAACACAGTACCTATGTTCAACATTTGACATTTTTTTCTTCAAAAACTTAAATAAGTCCTTGAAATATAGAGAATACATGAGGCAATTCAATCAATTATTACCTAAGTAGTTATTCTTAATCTATATAACAAATTAAAGAATGCTTACTTTCTATTTGTCAAATATGAACACCCAACCAGTCTCTAAAGGATGTCTAAAGTCTTCAAATAGGACACCCAAAAACCATATCCATGATCCTTTGCATTCAATGTCCACAACTGCATATGCTAGTAAAAACATATTTTTGTTTCCATCTATTGTAACCGCATATAGTCTAATAAAGTAGCCTTGCTTCTGTACAACTAATCTCACATACATGTAGTGAAATATGATAATTTTCTTTAGCATTCTCTTAAGGTTAACACCATCATCATCTTGATTTTATGCACCATTTTCCTCATTTTTTGCATAGGTTAGCTTAGTTTGTAGCCTCAGCAAACTTCCAAGATTTGTTACTTTAATTATTTTAGCATAATCCCATAATCTTATATACTGCTCTTTGACATCACCCTCAATGATCTTCTTAACTTTTTATTTTGCTTTATAGCATTTAGCTTTACTAATGTCGTTACCCAATTTTCTTTGCAAACTTTTTTGCATTGCTTCAACTTTTTAGCCAAGATTTTCATTTAATTGTTCTATGTACTTATTTACCAATATGTTGAATATATGCCTAATTTAGGACTCTGCAAGTATACAGAATTAACACGTAGTATAATAAAGTCATCCCACAGAGATTATGATCTATCCACCCTAAAATCTTACTCTAATTGTTTAAGGCTTACTAATTCAATGGATTTATAAGATCTAATTTTTATCTATGAAAATAAAACACAAATGAACATTAAACAATTAATAAACAATCAATGAAATAAAACTCATTAGGAAATTAATTCACCTCACAATCATTAGTCGATCCTTTTCTTATAATTCAATTATTCATGCAAATTCCAGGCAATCTTAATTTGTAATTAACTTCTCTCAAAGCTTAATTACTTAATTTCATAACTATTAACCAAAATGTTGTAACTCAACTCTCATTGCAATCACAAACCCTAATCAATTAAATCATGAAACTCATGCACAACCTATTATGGAATTAAACCAACCCAAGTTATCTCTAATACTGAATTAACTCAATTTATGTTTATAGTTCAATTAAGATTATCACCTCTCAGTGCATATTCCCAATTATAATCATGTAAATGGTGATCAGGCATTCACAAGCATTAAGCATAATAAATATAATTTTGCATGAAATAATGAATTAATAAAAGAAGAAAGAAATAACTAAATCATGTTTTAGATCCTTAATCCCTAATGAACAAAGGCTTAGTCTAACATACTAAAAATAAAATCCAAAAGAATAATAAAGAATTCCATCACTAATTACAAGGAAATTAGAAAGAAAAGGAAGAATGTCAATCTCTTGACTATTCTTTATCTCCAATCTTGATTCCTCAAAGCTCTGAACTCTTTTTCTTCCCTCTAGAACATCCTCTATTTGCTTCAATTAATCCCTTTTTAATTACTCCTCAATTGCCTCAAGATAAGGATTACAAAGAAGTTGATTAAATCTGAATTTCTAAACCTACACGGCCGTGTCCATATGCTGCACGCCCGTGTCTCGATCATACTCTGAACATGTACTTCTACACGGCCTTCCATCCAACCGTGTTAATCTTCACATTAGAATTCCTGAAAGCTACACGATCTATTGCACGGTCGTATTTTAACCCATGTCTTTTCATTCGAAACTTTGCACGGTCTATAACATGGTCATGTCTTCAATGGTGCATATATCCGTTTTTCCCCCGAGGCATACATGTCCGTGTACTTGCCTATGTCGATTCTTTGCATAAAAATTCAACTTCTAATCCTTATTTTATTCAAGCTTTTCCACCTTTAGCCTATTCAAATATCTTTTACACCCCTACAAAATATAAACACATACAAATTACCTATTCTAATATAAATTAACACAAATTAACTCCTAAATCATAAACTAATTTGACACAATCATTGAATTAACCAAATGGTTATACAATCTCTTGGACAGAGATGATTTGGTTTAAATGTCTTAATTTAGAAGACACTTGACTCTTTTAACTTTACACAATAGTGATTTTTCCAACATTATTCTTCTTCATGACATACTTATATCCTCTTTTTACAGCCCATTCTTTTAATGCTTTCCTAAACATATATTTGTTAGCAAACATCATTTCTTTACATAATTAAAGGTCATTCATACCAGTTAGCTTATTAAATATAGGATAGACCTCAAGCCCTTCATCATCTAAACCTCTTAAACTATGCAGCTCATCAAAATCTACTACAAGTTCATCAAACTTAGCATAATCTTCTTTTATTGAGATCATTTCTTTGAATTTTCGCTCCATTTCTTTCAGTTCTATTTGCCTCATCAAGTTATGCTTGATTTTTTATAGTATTTCTTTTAGTTGCACTATCAGGTTCACTATTTCTTTCCCCTGTTATTATATATCTGAAGATATCATTATCACTTCTTTCAAGATCATCATACATACAACTCACTTTACTACATCTAGATTCATTATTTGTAACACCCGCCCTCTAGTATACGTATTCATGATGTATGAATTGCATTTTATGCATGTTAGATATTGGACTTTATTTAAGTTTAAGAATGTACTTGAGTTGTAGAAAGGGACTAGATTAAAAGAAAAGTTTGGAGTGAATTGTCACAATTGGAAGTTGTGGACTATTGTACAATATGCCCATTTCATTAAGGGGCTAAGTAGATATTTAGATGATATTTTGTTATATTATTAAGTATTATTATAATGGTTAATTAGGGATAAATATAGAATTATTGATTGTGGGTAATTATTAAGGGAGACTTTAAGGGGGCAAATGGTTATTTTTCATTGGCTAAGTGTGTGTGTGTATTTGTGAATATTTAATTGTATGGTGTGTATAGAGATTTTGGAGAGAAAGAAGAAGAGAAGAGAGTGTATAGATTTTAAGAGAGTTTGTGAGCTTATTTATATAATCAAATCAATTACTTTGGGAAGTTTTAGGAGGTATTTCATCCATTGGAGTCTTAATTTGGTAAGCTTACTTGTGTTTTGATTGTTTTTAATTGAGTTTGGTTGTTGGCATCATTTAGGTATGCTGTCTCTACTTTTTAATCTTAGTATTTCAACTATATCTAGAGTTATAGAGCTCTGATTTTAACATAGTTTAATGTTCTGAAAACTTCAAAGAGTTCCCTACAACTCTTGTGTTTTGAGTCAGAGCTAATTTTGCTGTTAAGACTGACTAGCATAGCTTTATATTTTCATGCTCATGCTGTCAACTTTGTTTTACCTGTTTTACCCGAGTTGCATCAAAAATCCATAATTAATTCTAAACACATCCAAATCAAGTAATTTTAGTTAGGATTTGAAGTAGACTCATAGATCTAGCTTCAATAATATTTTTATGATTTTTGGATATGTGTGTGAATTATTTGGGTATATTGAACTTAAGCCTCTAATTGCCCTTTTGTGATGTTAGGGTGAATTGTTATGCTTGTTTATTTAAATTGGCACATAATTGTGTGTAGGAATCGATAGAGCTAGAAGAGACCTTATTCAATAAGGGAAACTTTTATTTAAGAATGAGTTAAAGGCTTAAGGTAAGTAATTATTAATTTAATGCTTACATATAGTGATTTTTAAGTAACTATAGTTATATAACTATATGAATTTGTATATGCCATTTAAGTGGCAAGATTGTTGAGCATGATATATATGAATATATATATATGAAAATGTTGTTGTGAGAAAGCATGATGAAAATGTGTATATATATTGTTGATGAGAATATGAATTGGTTAATTGAGAATGTATTGTGATACATTGGGAATATTGGCACTTGTGAGGTGCAAGCTACTTGGTGTGGTATAATATATATGTATTATTGTGAGAAAGGTGAATTGTGATTTGATGAGGAAATGAAAGGGATGTTGAATTGTGATGAAATAATTGTACTTATACATCTTGATATGTTGTGAGAATGATGAAAAACATGTATATGGCATGATGTGAGGAATGTAAGGATGTGAGGAAAATGTGTGTGTAGAGAATTGAGCTCCACGATCTGAGACTGAGCTGGGCAGAGAGTCTCAGATGTGGCCATTCATATGAAATATATATGCGTGTAAGATCTGAGACTAAGCTGGGCAGAGAGTCTCAGGAATGGCCACGGTTATATAAAAAAAGAATAAATAAAGCAACGTGTGCGATGAGTGTCGAGAACTCCGGCCGGATACTAACTTACATAAACATGTATTGTTGCACCATATTTACATACATACATGGCATTGTGATTATATTATATATATGATGTTGTATATGATTTTGATGTGAGAATGATGCTATTGTGAATGTGGTAATAGTGGTGGAGTGCAGATATTGAGTGATATACCCTCATTTATATGTGTATGAGTATCAGGGATGTGATCTTGGTGATTTATTTGATGAAATTGATATTTCAGGTTGAAACACGGTTAGAGATACGGGCGTATCTTTGGCCATGTACATTTGAGTATTTTGGACAGTGTTGAACATGGGTGAAGGCACGGGCGTGTCATAGACCGTGTACATGTGTGTGATTTTGGACAGTGACAAACACGGGTAGAGACATGGGCATGTCCTTGACCATGTATGGGTGTATGATTTTGGTAGCAGTGAACATGGGCAAAGTTGTCCTTGGTCGTATAGGTGAGGTTGAATTTGGGCAGTATCGAATACTGGCCAAAACACGGGCATATTCATGGCCGTGTACTATGGCATATTTTCTGCAGACTTGAACACGGGTGTATTCATGACCGTGTTGACCAAAAATTATTATTTTTAATATTTTATTCTTAATTAGTTCTTGAGAATAACTATATGTACGCTTATCTTAATAATTACTTATTGAGTCACAAGCTCATTCCTTTGCATTTGTGGTTTTCAGGCTTTGATAGATAGCCTAGTTTGAGGCTTGTTGATAGAAGCTTGAAGAGTGTTTCTTATGAGATCAGGTAGGTCAAAAGACAAGTTTGGTGTCGACATCTCCATCCTCATCATTATAGCATTTGGGCATTTGTAATCAAGTGTTAAATGTATATTTTAACATTACGTAATACTTTTATAAAGTATTTTCAAATATATCAAACAAGAGTTTTTATTTATGTATACCTATATTTTATTCAGAAAATTTTTTATATGCCACGTGTATATTGTAATGTATGGACACTTGTATATGGTACCTGGAGGGTGCTATATTAAATGGTATCAGAGCGGGGATTAGACTTCCTCGGGATGATAAAGCATGATGCATACATGACATATCATGCATAAGTTGAAAAAATATGTAGTTGATGTGCGTTGTATATCTTAGGATTGATGAATACCAAGTGCCTCGTGTTGACCCCGAAGAGTCATCTGAGTGAGTTCATTGGTAACACCTGTGCATGCTCTATATGAACTTGAATTTCTATTTATAACCCCTTCATAAGATGTATATTCTTATATATTAGTGAATTGTTTCAGAGATGAGAAGAATGAGTCTAAGCAGGTAGATAGCACTGTTGATGAGAACTATAAAATATAAGAGAATAAGATGCAAAGGTTTTTACAGTCTTAGTGATTTCACCATAATAAATGATGATTATAGAGTGCGAAAAGAATTCTAGATTGAATTAATAAGTATTGATGAAAGAAGAATTAGTTATGCAGTGTCATGGATTAAGTAAAATGTATGATGTGAAGATTAATGTGAATACATTGTGATTTTGGCAATACTCATGTATTACTAATAATACTATATTGGTGATGCTCAGTTAGATATAATTGTAGTATGGTGGATAACTGAGCCTTAATTGAGATTATTTATAGAAGTGTAGTTGTTTATTTACAAGATTGGCCCTATTTTAGTAGGGATATGTTTATATTTTAAGGAAAGTTCTGCCAAATTTTCGATAGATTCCTCGTAAATTATACTTTTATCATTAGGTTCCTATGATATAGGCTTATGTGCAATTGATGAGTGAAAGCAAAAGAGACTTGAGATAGGATTGAATTTAAAGATTTGAGAGAGAGTTTTAGAAGCTAAAAGAATTTAGGTGTCAATAAAGTGAACTTTAAAGATATAGTAAGTGTTTGTTCAGCTAACTAATGAATGAAAGATGTAATAGGAAATTTGGAGAATTTAAAAGATGAAAAGTTGATAGTAAATATATGGATGGTACAATATTTCCAAGATGCAATTGCAATGATGGTGGTAAGAAATATTTAGGAAAGTGTTGGAACACCGGACCAATTTGTTAAAGATTGTCCAATTACAAGAAGTGATGGTAGATCACAACTAATTACGGTAAGTGATAAGGATTTTGTTTAAAATTATTATTTATTTTGAAATGTGTGAACTTAATAGTTATGGGGTTAAAAGAAGAATAGTATTATTTTGAGAATAAATTGGATATAAATTATCATGATCTTATAATTTATTGTGTAAAGAGATAGTTATATATATTCGGGAGTAGAGAAATATAGAGATAGTGGGTGAATAAGAAATTGTACATGTTTGTTAATTTTAATTGCGATTATACCATATATGATTTAGAGTGGGCAAGAAGCTTATTTAATGGATGTTGAAGATTTAGTAAAGATTAATTTGAGAAGAATGGGTGAATTTACAGTTATAGAATTTTCTAAGGTGTTTTAGATAAACTATAGCAATTATTTAGTATTGAAATATAGATTTGGAATTTGATTATACTAGAATTACATCAGTGTTGATTGCTTTATAAAGAATAATATCATGAGAGATGAAAGAGCTTAACGAGGATAAATTGATGGATTGAATAGTACATAATGATGACATTAATTCCGTTTATATTAAACAAGGATGATGAGGAATAATTATGTACTGATTATGAATTATTGAGCTACATTCTGATGAATACTAATTATGTATCATTTATTATTATTGAAGTAAGGACTTGTTTGATTAATAGAAATATATTACAGTGTTTTGGGGAATAATGAATTTAAAAAATTAAATATTAGTAATTTTAATCAGCAGAATGTTCTATTGCCGAGACAACATTCAAAATTTGGTATAGATATCATAAATTCTGATTATATTATTGGGAGTGATTAATATATTAGATATGAGTATGATATTTATAAATAAGGGTTTTAGCAGTATTTAAATTAGTTGTGATTATTTTATTTGATAATGTTGTTATTTATCAAATCAAGAAGAATATGGCAAGTATTTCTGAATAGTCTTAGTAAGGAAAGATAGTTGTATGATTTTTTTAAGTAAAAATAAATTGAGAGTGAGGAAATTACTTTCCTTAAAAAAGAAATGATGAGGGGAATGGATTAAAGTTTATTAGCAATGTTATGGAAGTTATATGATTCATATCAAAGTTTTAAGATAAAGGACAATATGTATGAATATAAGAGAAGGAACAATAGTCTATATATATATTCAGACAGTTATAATCATGTAAGGAGACTTCCTCGACTTATGATCTAGAACTCTTGTTTAGTAAATATATTTGAGAGTTGAAAGACATTAATTATGGTAACCAAAATGTCATGAACATCGCATTCTTGTTATGGGTGGTCAACAAGGAAAGTAATATGGAAGAGCTGATTTATGGAAATGGAATATCAATCTTTGTCAAAGTTATAACCTCTAACGGTATTAAAATAGACTCATAGTACCAATTCCTATAGGAAATCAGAGTTGCGGGATTTGTGTATGATTTTATTATAAATTGAAATGTGGATAATGGATTGAATTGGATGAATCAGAGTGTAAGTGAGATGTGTTTCATATGTATTTGATGTATAGTCATATATAGGAGTTATAAAGAACAAGGAAAATATGAACAGTTAAAAGAACTCTCACTTGTTGAAGTGGGAAGTCTTTTGGTAAGTACTTACTAATATGATGCATATATTTTAGTTTCCTTTTTATGTATGAATTTAATAGTAATGTGTGCTTACTTGGATAATTAAGTAAGTAATATGAATTATTATATATGCATATAGTGAGATGTGTGATTGGATATGCCATGGAATATGGCGAATGATATTATTATCTTTTGATGAGAATTGGTGTGAAATGATTATTTTGTGGATTCTGAATTATAATAAATATTATATTCTGTAGGATGAATGTTATAAATGTGAGAATGAATTAGTGATTATGGATGGAATGTTAATATAATGACCTATTGTGATGCAATTGTGTTGATTTGTATTGTATATGATGTGTTGTGTTTCACAAGAAGGTGAAACAAATGAAAAATTATATGAGAAACATGCCAAATGTGGCTTTGTGTGAGGTGATGGTATGAAAATGGTTTTGGTTGGATATTGAACAATGAGATGGGAACGTGAATGTATACATTATTGCATTTATGTGAATTATTGCGAGATGTTATCCTTATTGTTGAGATGAATGCAATTATTAATTATAGTATTGAAATTTGAAATTTATGTGATGTATACACAATTGCTTATTGAGTATATTTATACCCTTCTGGTATGGAATTGATGATTGAGAGTGTTAGAAATGATGTAATGCAAATGCACATATTTGGTTATATATAATTCACTATATATGAGTTGATTTTAAAAACTAAAAGTATAATAAAGGGGTGGCTATATAAGTATTGAATTATGTGGGGATATAGATATACTATGAGCTTATGTTGTGAATGAGACCTATTGTATGAAATGGTTATGGAGACTATGAAATGATGAATATACATATTTGAGACTAGTGAATGATGGATACCACATAATTGTGAATGAATTGAATGATAATGTTAAGTATGTCTTTAAAATGTGTCTAAGTTGCTTTGAGCCTCATTTGAATGTGGGGAAGTTTGCATAGCTCTAAAAAGGCTAAATAGGAGAAATTTAGTCTGAAATATGTGGACAATGTGAAATTGTAAAGAGGGTGGACATTGGACTATTGGCATATAAATTGGCTTTGCTAAGAGAAATGTTTCCTATTATGATGTATTTCATGTGTCTATATTAAGACAGTTTAGATCGGATCCTAGATATGTGATACAAAAGCCTAAAATAAAGATTTTCGATAAAAATTCTAGAACGTAAGGTGAGGCGATTAAGGAATAAAGAGATTCAAATAGTAAATGTGAGGTGAAGTTATTGTTCACCAAAAGAAGTAACAATTGATCCGAGCCACTTGCACTTGAAAAAAAGTATTAAAGATTACTCAAAATATCAAAATGATAAAAAGATTTATAAATGTTAAGCTCCAACAAATTAAATAACTAATTTTACTTATTTTAAATCTAGTTAATTTAATTTAATCTTATAGTATTGGCTTCCAATTTTTACTGAATTTAACCTTTTTTTTATTATTCAATTGCTATCTAATTTTAATACAATTCAATTTTTTATAAGTTTCACGATAACAAAGTTTTAAGAAGTTTTCGCCAAATTTTGAGCTGAATTAATATAAAACGGTGAGTAAAGGTATAAATGAAATAATTTTTTTTTTTTTTGGTCCTATTATCGTATGGACATGTAATCCTATCCAAAATACTCGAAGGAGCATTATGTGTATGCTTCGAAAGATGATTCGAATTGGGAGTGCGTTTACACTTACGTAAACTTCCAAAATCCAAATCGGACAATATGCCAATTGCCAAAGAGCTGTGGAAACCTTCTTCGTACCCATGCTGCTATCGCTTTGGGGCCTCATTTTCTTAGCCAACCGAAGGATTCCGTGCCCTCTGTGCCAATGAATGACGTGACAAGCCTTTGCACTAGGCTTTTGACTTAGCCGGTGCGTTGAAATTGATGGGTCCAAATTTTTTTTACATTAAACTTAATTTATTTATTTAAATATAATATAAATATTATAAATTATTAATAAATTTTATTTATTACTCTGATTTAATTAACATTTTTCTCTTTTATTTAAAAAATATTTAAATTTAAAATTTTAAAAAAATTAAAATCTTTACATTTTTTTAATTTTAATTTTGTTAATACTTGTACTTTTCATTAAAATTTTTATTACTCTTTACATCAAAACACATTTAAGAAGATCAAATAATTAATTTTTTTTTTTTTAATAAAATGAAAAATTTAGTCTTTTAATTTTTTATTATTTTAAATTTAAATATTAATTAAAATTTAAACATTCATATATATCTAAATCAATATATAAACTAGAAATAAAATTATAATTTTGATAAATTCATAACATTTTATTAATTATTTTATATTTGTTTTACTTAATTTATTATTTTTAGTTCCTTTAAAATTTATAATTATCTGAATTATAATTAATTTTTATTTCTTTTAAATTTTCATTTATCTAAACTAATATAATATATAAAATACGGGTTAAATTTGCATTTATTTTAAAACACTGGTGGAGATATGTGAATATTAAAAAAATTTAATGAAATACTAAAAATTTAGTTAAAATTATAAATAATTAAAGGTAAACTGTTAAATAATTTTATATTATTAAAATAATGAAATTAAAGTATTATTTTTTATAAAATAAAGAAAGTAAAAAAGTTTTATTCATTAAGATATCAACAAAAAAAATCAAAAGAAACTAAAATATTGATGGAATTAAATTAAAAGATATCAAAATTTATTTTTTTTAAAAAAAATAAGAAACATTAATTAGGTCAATATATATACATATATACACCACAAAATTTGCACCCAACAATTCCCAAATAACAATTCTTAAATCGATCATTGGTTTTTCCACCGTGGAGGTCTCTCCTACCTCTACTTTTGTGAAAAGCTAGAATTAGGGTTTTTTTCAATTCTTGGAGTTTTATTGAGTTTTTATATGTGTTTTCTTCAATGGTGTTATATGATCTATGTAGTTTTGGATCCTTTTTCTTATGTTTGCTCTTCATGGTGCATGAGTTAGAAACACTCATGTTGCGTTTTTCACTTACGAAAGAGGAGGAGAAGCAGAAAGTTTATTTGAGTGGAGTGGGTGAATCATCAAGTCAGAATAAGTATGACAGACTCTTAGTTGGGAGATTATTATTTGGCAAACTTTCTAATCTGAAGGCAATTTTGAATGAGTTTCAGAGTGCATGGCGATTATCTCATGGTTTTAAAATGCAATAAGTTAGTGCAAACTTATTTGTTTGTGAATTCCAAATAAAGGCATATAAGTTATGTGTCTTAAATGAAAGCCTATGGCATTATGACAGATAATTAGTAGTGTTGTGCATGACAGACAATTAGTAGTGTTGTGCGAATTGAGAGGCGATGAATAACCATCTGAGGTCTTCTTAGATTCCTATTTATTTTGGATGAAGTTGTGCAATTTACCATTAAACTATCGAGATAAAACTTTTATTCTTAAGATTAAAGAAAAGATAAGTGGTGTCAAGGAGATTAATGAGGTAGATATCAATTCATGGGGGAAGTTTGTATGAATTAGGGTTGTTGTTGATGTGATTAAACCACTTAAAAGACGGTCAGTTATTCTAAATGGGAAAGGAAAGTGGGTTTGGTTGTACTTTCAATAAGAAAAATTGCCTAACTTTTATTATTGGTATGGTCGATTAGGGCATATGGAGGAGGATTGTAATTTTAAGCCAAATGATATTGAAGTTACCTTATGGTCATATAACCCTTTATTGAGAGCATCTCCTATTCATAATAGATTTTTGCATGTTATAGTTTCCTCTAGTCAATTAAAGGACAGTTCTTGGTGTCTGGGAATGCATTCCTAAATAGTCATGACATCTTGGCTCGATGTAAAGTTAACTTGAATGTGAATTTTAATTCAAAGGGTGGCTCAACATCAGGTAATACATTAGTGGAATCTCAACTTCTAGTTTAGTCATAAGAGCAAGGGATGGGTAGTGAGCCTTTTAATCTTATTGATATAAGGAGATATGGTATTGTTAACTTACAAAAGAGTATTCAGGAAGCTACTAATATAGGTGATTAGTCTCTCCAATTAGTTCCCATAGTTAAAACAGGTGTAGTATCAGGTTTAAGAAATAAAATAGAGAAATAATGAAAGTTTAAAAAATGGCTCATGCTCATTCTTAATAAAGTACAAGCTTAACTTTGGTCCCAATTT
Source organism: Macaranga tanarius (assembly GCA_949673435.1). Lineage (NCBI taxonomy): Eukaryota > Viridiplantae > Streptophyta > Magnoliopsida > Malpighiales > Euphorbiaceae > Macaranga > Macaranga tanarius. The sequence continues at coordinate 6,379 of CATIWO010161102.1, read as the reverse complement.
TAATAAATTTTACTATAGGTTTTGGCATCAAAATGAGAGCAGAAAATTATGTTATAACTATATCTAATATAGTGGATATGGATTTACAATTACCTTTTAAAATGTCCAAAGCTATTTTACCAGAGGTAACATCCATTGAAAGTTGTCAGGCGGCAACTGCGATATAGTCCTACTGGGCATTATGAAAACTCTAAGTTGGAATGTCCGAAGTTTAGTTAATCCTTAGACGTTCTACGCAATATGGTTTCATATCAAAAAGTATAAGCCAAATATAGTTTTCCTTATGGAAACTAGACTTGTTCAAGTTGAATTTAGTCATTTTCATTTCTTATTGCCAGCTTTTAACTTTTTTATTATTGATTCGAAGGGAAAATCGAGTAGTCTTTGTCTCTTATAGCTAAAGGAGTTTGACTTGCGTGTTGATAATTTTTCATAACATCATATCTCTTTTTCTATAGGTGATAGGTATTCTTTGACGAGCTGGAAAGGGTTTGGAGTATATAGTTGGCCTAAAACTCAATATAAACATTGAACTTGAACTCTAATGACTCAATTATGTCAAAATGAAAGGTAGCCATTCATTTATTTTGGTGATTTTAATGAAATTTTACTTCAATCTAAGAAACAAAGTAGGCGATCTCGATGTCCAAAGGCATTAAGCAAATTCTAGAAGATTATTGATTTATGTAGTTTGTAAAGGATAATGGATAGAAAGGAGACCACAATATTAGGGCCAAACTATATCGGTTCTTTAGTATAACAGAGTGGCAACGGTTATGTCCTAATTTTCTAGGTTGTCATTTGTTAAAGTTATCCTTTGATCATGTCTCGATATTATTATGCTTTAATGGAAAGGATTTTCAATAATGTAATATTTCAAAGTTCATTCAGTTTAAAGACTTTTAGGTGAAGAATAACAAATGTGAGGATATAATTTGATTTAGATGGCAATAAGATGGTATTGTTTTATATTCTTCTTATATACCTTCTCATATTGCTTATTGTTTGCAAACATTTAAAGAGTGGCATGATTAAAAGTTTTAAAACTCTAAGGCATAACTGAAAGTTGCTATAAAGCGTTTAGAAGTAGTTCAATAACAAGTAGGTACCGAGGTTAATTGTGATGAAAAGCTGGCAGCCCAAAAGCAAGTTCATAATTTCTTAAAAATTGAAGAGTCATATTGGCGCCAATGTTCGAAAGCCATATGGTTATATGAAGGGGACCATAATACTAAATTATTTCACTATAAGGCTTCATGTTAACATAGGAATAATTTGCTTTCAAAGCTCAAAGACTTAAAAGGCAATTGGCAAGAAGATGACAAGCAAATTTTGATGCTACCATTTTCTTATTTCTCAAATTTATTTTCCAGCTCTAACCCTAGCAATTTTGATAATGTTATGGTAGTTATTAACATTTCTTTATCCGATGATATGATTGAGGATCTCAATGCTCCATACTTTGTGGATGAAATTTATGTGGCTTTGAAGCAAATGCATTCTGATAAGGCTTCTAATCTAGATGGGATATCAGCTTTGTTTTGTCAATGGTATTAGCACACAGTAGGTCCAAAGGTTTCCAAAATGGTGTTAGATGTTCTAAATTCTTCTATTATGTCTAAGAATCTTAACCAAACTTTCATAAATTTGATTTTTAAGATTAAAAATCCTGAGTCCATGAAGAATTTGAGACCAATCAGCCTTTGTAATATAGTTTACAAGGTCATATCTAAGGTGCTTGCTAATCGGTTGAAAAAGGTGCTACCATATGTCATAAATATAGCACAAAGTACGTTTATCCCTGGACACGTAGTTATAAATACTACTATTATTGTTGTTGAAGCTTTTCATTCCATGTAGCATCTACTCGCTAGCAAATCTAGTTTTATGGCTTTAAAATTATATATGAGTAAAGCGTATGATTAGGTAGAGTGGAGTTATTTAGAGCAAGTTATAGTTACTATAGGTTTTCTTGCACATTTATTAAGTTGATATTGGCATGTTTGTGATCTATCACCTTTTCTTTCTTAGTGAATAGGACTCCTACTAGTATGTTAATTCCACATAGGGGTCTCAAGCCGAGTGATTCAATATCCCCATATCTTTTTCTCCTTTATGTAGATAGCTTATTAGCTCTGATTCAATAATAGGTTGATTTTGGACAATTACATCCTATTCAGGTGTGTCATAATAGCCCTTATATTTCGCATCTCTTCTTTGTTAATAATAGTTTACTTTTTGCTCAGGATAATATTACTAAATGCACTCATCTAAAAAATATTCTTTTTTAGTATGAAAAAGTATTAAGCCAATAAATTAATTTTGACAAGTCAGAGGTTTCTTTCAGTAAAGGGGTTTCTATAAATAGGCATCTTGTTATATATTCTCTGTTAGGGGTTAAGGAGATTGGTCACCTCCCAAAATATTTGAGATTATCGAATTTACTTGGGTAGTCCAAAAAGAACATTTTTCAATCCTTAAAAGAGAAGGTCTAGAAAAACTTATGTGGTTGGAAAGAGAAATAACTTTTGGTAGTAGGGAAGGAGGTTTTAATTAAGGCGATCATTTAGGATTATTTCACATACATTATAAGTTGCTTTCAACTCCTTTCTACTTTTTGTGAGAAGCTTCAATAGTTGATATATAATTTTTGGTGAGGGGAGTCTAATGGTCAAATAAAGATTCATTGGAGGAGTTGGATTGAACTTATTAAATCTAAATTAGATTTTGGACTTAGTTTTAGACACTTATTATCTTTCAACAAGGCAATTCTAGCCAAACAATGATGGTGACTGGTGAAAGATGAAAGTTCATTTTGCCCTCAGGTGCTAAAAGCAAAGTACTTTCAGAATTGCTCAATTCTATCTACCAAACTTGACGCGAATGCTAGTTATATTTGGAAAAGCTTACATGGACTTCATCATATCTTATTTGAAGGTCTCTATTGGAGAGTTGGTAATGATAAGTATATAAATGTTTAGAAAGATAAATGGGTGCCTATGATGAATGGAATGAGAACTTTGGTGCCTCAAGTGCTACCAAGTTCCGCTCTAGTTCCTAATTTGATTTATTCAAAAAAATTGACAATGGAAGGTTAATATACTTTATAGTATGTTTTTACCTTTTAAAGTTGAAGCGATTTAATAAATTCCCTTTAGTTATAGGCTGCCTAAAGATATATATTTTTGGGTGCATTTAAAGCATGGGCTTTATACGATTAAAATTGGTTATTTTGTTGCCCAAAAGTTATTGATCGATAATCAATTTTAGGCTTCTACATTAGGAGGATCTAACAGTATTTGGAAGAATGTATGGCATCTTCAAGTTCAACTTAAGGTTAGAATTTTCATTTGAAGGCTTCTTAATGGTTTTATTCCATGTTATGGTGTTTTAAGAAAGCGTGGTATCCCTAATCCATCAATTTACCCCATCTGTGGCTTAGCTTCCGAATCTTTTATTCATCTATTTAAAAATTACAGTTGGTCTAATCTTATTTAGAAATCTTCTCCTTTGGCTCTATCTGTTGGGTTTCGGGTCACAAACAGGCAGCAAAAAATAAAACTTTTAACCCTAAAACCCCCACCAAGATCTAAGTAGTTCAGATTAAATCAATTCAATCGAGTGTAGAATCTTACCAAGATGAGTTCAAAGGTAAGATTGTAGGAAGGAAAAGAGGAGGTTCACTCCGGTGACTCCCTACCTCGAGCTTTTCATTTTCTTCTTCCGGATTACAGATGCTACTATAGAGCACCATCCTCTATTGGTATCCACATAAACAGAACATCCAAAATGAACTCGGTGTGCTATCACCTTTTCTCTCAATTTTCTCTCTGTATATTTCTTTCTCAAAGAATGTAGTTTTTAAAAATAATGATGTGCAAAGAACTCTAATTCTATATGTGATATATAACTATATATATATCCATATTAATTAGGGTTTGGAGAGTCCTACTCAAATACCAAAACTATTTTGGTTTATTATCCTTTATTTATATTTATATATATATCCTAAAACTATTTTAAATATATTTTTATAAATATATTTTTCCTTTTAAAATTTAATTATGACAACTTTTACCATAAATAAATTTTAAGCATTTACACATAAGAGAGATAATTATCTAATTGGGCTAATAAGCCCAATATCCATTTTTGGTCTGTTCCAAGTGTGTGACCCTGTAGGTTCACATATCTTTGGCAATGGGCCTCCAATCCTATTGGTATCCAATAAGTCATAAGTGGCCTCTAGTAAGACATTATGACTACCCAAGTCATGTGAAAGTTAGTAATCCGACACAACCTATTTAACAACAATATTATAGTCCTTTTGTATATGATATCTTAAATTTAAAACAAGGCATGGTTTATATCATCCTAAATAATTCAATTATTTCTCGATCTCAATTAGACTAAAATTGATAACTCCTTATCAACTGATTTCAATTATGGACATGCATTTACAATTAGTCTAATTTATCGAGGGGCCCATAGATATCTTCCTCATGATTAGTGAGGGAAAAATTCCTTCTTGATCACTCATACTCCTCACATGATTCATTTTATATCCAATCACAATCTATTACATCATCCTGTTAAAGATAACATTAGAATGTGTCAAAATATAAAATTCATCATGCAGGACTCTATGATGATTACAATAATACCATTGCAATGAGAATAACTTATGACAATTATCCATGTAGTATTCTCATATTGGGTCAATACAGTACATTCTATGTACCTATGACTTGACTTTGTATCTCGTATGTATGATCAGTAAAACATGATCATCAGTCAACCTCATACTAGTCTTCATTCATTAGTTTTCTACAATAATGACCGACTAGGGATAATTTAGAATATAACTCATTTACTATCTAAGAGTTTTACTATCAATTCACGCACTTGATGACCTTAAATAGAGTTAAACATTCATGAAATTCAATAGAGTCAATATGATAAAATATCTCTTTATTATAATAATGAAAAATAGACAAAGTCACAATATGACCATAATACTATAGGCCTAGCTATGGCACATCACTAACAAAATTTTACAGCACCTAATTTTTTATACGTAAATTTTGAATTCAAAATTTTTTTTATAACAATTCAAACTTCTGATATTTTAATTTTTTTTTATTATTTGAGTAATCAATTTTTAATTTATCATAATATAATTTAATTAATAAAAATATATTCAACTTTTACACCCAATTTTACGGGGAATGTTGAAAATGCCGAGAGGGTTGGATCAATGCATAACATTGCTACTTGCTAGGCCCTCGTACCCTTTTGATTAAGATTTTCCCATAATTAATGCTGGCTACTAACTCATGGCATTTACACCATTTTTCGATTGGAGTGCCTCCAACTGACTCAAGAGAGCTATATTGCGCCCTACAATTAATCCATTAGAGAAACCATTAAGCCTATAAACCACTATAAATCACTACCTTAATCAGGGTAAATTGTCGGGGCGACATTTTGCAAATTAATCAATTACAGGAAGATTTTTAATTAGTATAATTTTTGTCTATGTTCCCTAATGTCTCAGCCACTATAAAACACTGCCTCAATCTATACAAACTGTCGGGGGCAAAACCTTTTAGCAAGTTTTCAACTTCCTAGTGTTCTTTTTTTTTTTTTCCTAAACCACCGAATTCCGAAGTTATTAGATTCTAATGAATTTAATTCAGCTGGTTCAGAATCATAAGTCATTGTTAATTCTAACTGTTGTTGATCTTTTTAGTGGTTTTTTTTTTTTATTAAAAACTTAATGGATATGGGAGGTTATATTCATCTCTTATCATTCACCTTTTACCTAACTTATTTTCGGTAATATTTTTTTAGCTAATTAGTATAAAAAATCACAACCTTTGTGACTTGTTGTAAATTCATTTCAACTTTTAAAACTTGGCAAAAATGTCCCAAATTGGCAAATTATTTGTAATTTTAGCACAATATGTAATTTAGTCAAAATTAATAAAAAGATACACTTGTAACAACTGTGTCTTTTTATTAATTTTGATCATATTGCACATTGTACTAAAATTGTAAATAATTTGTCGAATTAGAACATTTTGCCAAATTTTAAAAGTTGGAATAAATTTGTAACAAGTCACAAATATTGTAATTTTTGGCACTGATATACCTAATTTTAATTTTTTTTGGTGTAACATGGAGGTGTTCTACACCATATTGGCTATAAAATTAATTCTCGTTTGCATTCTGACATTAATTCAAAAATTAAAAATTTGGCACGTGAGAATTTATGGCTGGTGCTAGCCCAAACAATTATTTTACTTTCAACAGTATCGGTACATAGCAGATGCAAAATAAATGAAATTCAATATCTTTACAAGTCGTACAATTGTTT
>CATIWO010161078.1:0-25839 GCA_949673435.1 Macaranga tanarius | reverse complement strand
TGCATTTTTGTGTGTTGTTGCATGAATAAAGTACCTTTCACTTGAGTTTTTGAGCCTATTCCTATGAAGAATTTATGTCATTGGATGTGTTCTTCTTGAGTAAGTGTGATAAACTCTTTTTAATACTTTGTTTTGACTTTTCAGTAATAGGAACAACTTGTGGTTAAGGATTTTTAAATTTTAATGAATCTAATGCTTATTCTTTCATTGAGTGATTGAATTATGATGCTTGATAGTTGAGAAAGATATTTATGAGTAAGAATTTTAATTTTATGTGTAGTTCATATGTGTTTGGGCATTAAAAATAAAAACATGAGGATGTATAGAAAATAAAGAAAGTTCTTTAAGCAAGATAGAGCATAAAACGCACTCGTATATTATACTTCAATGCTCTAAAAAGAGTATAAGTATCCAAAGGACTTTATTAAGGTATCCACACTGAGTAACATGAAAAGGTGGGGGATACTACAATAGGGAAAGTTTGAAAATAAATTATGTGCCTTGAAAGTATTATTGATAAAAGAACTACTTGAATGTTAATGTTTCTTATTTACTTTTATTTTTCTTGGTTGTTAATCATTCCTTTTTCATGAATTCAACGAGAGAGTTTGCTTTCCACTTGGTAATTATTATATCTTTGATCATGAGTTGTCGCTTTAAATTTTGGTTGAAAACATGGTATTAAAGGGAGAGTAGAATTGTTCCTCAAGTTAAGAATTGTTAATGATGTTTGTTCTTTGTAAGAATATGTTGTTTTCTTGTTTTGCTTGAGGACAAGCAAAGGCTCAAGTGTGGGGAAATTCGATGAGTATGAAATATGCATGTGTTTAGTACTTTATTTTATTGCATATTTAGTTTATAATTGCATTGATTAGTTAGTTTTTAGTTAATTTAGTTAGTTTTGTTATTTTGTTTTAGTTTAAGTAATTTTTTTGTTAAATAAGTAATTTTTGTTTAGTTTGAGGTTATAGGATACAATTGAGAAGAGATAGAGATAAAGCTTGAAGATAAGGATAAGATTGAAGCTTAAAGTTGGAAGACATCCTTGCAGCAGGGCACATGGCCGTGCGCTTGCCCATGTGCAAGTGGCACGCCCATGCGCTTGCCCATGCCTGAAAGGAGGAAGACTCAATCACCAGAGCACACACCTATGCGCATACCCATGTGCCTGACACATGCCTATGCGCATGCCCACGCCTGATTTCAGCATTTCAAAGTTATTTTGATGTATGGGCATGTCCAATTGATGCATATCCATGTATAATGATATGGCAGCCAACAAAAAGTGGATTTTAAGCTAGAATTTGGATAGATAGAAGATCATCTTTATCCTTATGTTTAGATAAGAGTTTGGGAGAGTTTAAATGATCTTTTTCATTAGGAAATTAGGTCATATATATATATAACTATTTGTTCTCAATTGAAAACAGGAAGTTTTTAGTTTTAGTTTTAGTTCTCTGCTCTCCTATTTTCTTAGAATACATTTTCATTTTAGTTTGCTTAGTAGAGGTGATACTTGGCTTGAAGTTAGAAGAGCAAGGCTTTCCTACAATATTTTGGAAGGGAGGTTTTCATTGTATCAACTCTTTCATTTATTAATCATGTTTGGAATTAATTTCATTTCATTTTCTTTTTCTTTTCTCTTTAACATGAGAAGCTAGATCTTTTCTAGGGTTCTTATTCTAAATTGACCATGTGCTTATTGTGATTATGTTAGGTTGATAGATTTAATTCATTGGTTGTTGTTGAACTCAATGTCATTTTATGCCTGATCAACCTAGAATTATTAACACTATGGGCTTAATCGAGAGATAGGTTCTGTAGGAAATGGCAATAACCTATTGATTGCTTAGTTAGTTGAGAGACAATTAAGTGGATCAATATTGATTAAAGGTTGTGTTTAAAATTGGAATTAAAAGGCATTAGGTTGGTGAGAGCCAGTTAACTTAATGTTGATTAATCTCTAGTTAATTATAGGTTTATCTGAGAGGAAAATTTATAGTTCTTAAGATCCATTCAAAATGAATTAAAGTTAGTATAGACCTAGTTGTGTAATCAATCTTTTGAAATGGTCAATTGAGAATAAGGAACCCTAACTTTTAAAATTTACATTGAATTTGTGTTTTTACCTATCTTAATTTAGTTTCATTTCTTTGAATTATCAAATTCTATTTCGTTGTCTAAATAATCAAACATTGTGAGTATTGCAGTATTCAACCTACAATCCCTGTGGGACGATATCTTTATTTACTACTTGATACGATTCTGTATGCTTGCGGATTAGTACTCATCAGCAACCATCAAGATAATCTAACCTTTCGGTATACGTGTGATACCCTATGGCTATCGGCTCTGTCGACATACGAAATGAGAGTTCGGCGTCAGCATCATGCCTAACGAAGTAAATGATCTTTGTCTCATCACCGACGACGCCATAAGTCTCAACAACCCAGTGTATGACCATATGTACAGTCTATATATATATATATACGTCTAGGCTATGTTGACAAAATTTTAAAAACAAGGAGTGGTGAGTATTTTCGTAAAAAATACCCAGTGAACAAACTAAATAAACACTCCCGGTAATTAATTAAGCAAGCATTTCAAATAATAATAATAATAATAAAATAAAATATTTAAATCATACACGTTCCAAACATGTATATCGTGTCACCAGCGGAACATTTTAATAACATATAATCATATCACAAATAATTCATTTGAATAGTAAATATTCAGTATATATTAGGTTGCTATCAATGTGGTGAGAACCAGTCAATACATTGAAGGTTCAAACCAGTTATGCATACCAACATAATAAAACCACTCGGATTAACCCCAAAGACTTTTATAATTTCGAGCGATATCCCAAAGATAGTAATCATAAATTTCCTAACTCTATATCCCAGATACAAAAATTAGCAATTTTACGTGAGCAGCCGTGTCCCGGACATAGTCTTACATCTCACCGAACTCTGCCGTACCCCGGGTACGGTCTTACTGCAACCTTTCCTTTTCTTCTCTTTTTTTTTTTATTTCCAAAAATTCACATAATATTGAAGCCTTTAAATTTCTTAATTGAAAAATTAATAGGTCTAATATTTCATTAAATTATATATGTTATTAAACACTAGAAATATATAAAATTTGATTATTAATATTTGGAAATCATGGACTTTAAAAAGAATACACTTGTTTCTATCATAATAACCTTTTTTTTCTATAATAATATTTTTTCTTCAAAATCCTTATTGTACCATTCTTGGAATGGCATTCTTAAACATTGGAATAAAATTTTTTGCATGCAATCCATGCATCGTAGGTAAATCATGGTCAACTTCTTTATTGATTTAGTACTTTAAATTTCTAACAGCATACTAACAAATAAATAAATAATATATATATTAACTAAAAAAATTAAGAAATATATAACATAAACAAGAAATATTCAACAAAATAAACAAGAAAATACATAACAAATAAATAAATGAGTAAACAATTGGGTAAATAAATAAATAAGTAAATGAATAAGTAAATGAATTAATAAATTAATAAATTAATAAATTATTTAATTAATAAATACGATCAACTCACAGAATTTGTTACTAAAATTTTCTCTTCCTGTCTATCTCCCGAAGTAAAATTATTTTTTTTGTTTGTTAACTTAAGCTTTTGGTATCCAAAAGCATCTTCTGTATCAATTCACCCATTTATTTATGATCATAGGCTTGCATGGCAAGGAGATGGGTGGGTGAGTCAATCCTCACCCTCTCCTGCATGCTACACGCGTTTTTTTTTTTTCAAATGGTGGTTTAATCTATTTTCTATTTTTAATCCTTCAATTTTATTTCTTTTCAATTAGGTCCTTGATTCAAATTTATTTTCTATACAATTTAGTCCTATTTAAATATATTATTAAATATTTGGACACAAACCTGACAATTCTTCCCCATTTAAGAAATTTTATCCTCAAAATTTCTTAAATAAACATAACTTAATCATGAAAAAATAATTGTGGGTACCGACGTCTCATATCCTACTCTCGTTCCCACATGGCTTTCTCACAAGGATGATTTCCCCATAGCACTTTGACTAATGGAACGATCTTGTTGCACAGTATCTTTTGATCATTGGCGATGATTGATACAAGTTCTTCCTCGTAGCTCAAATTTTCTTTCAGTTCCACAAGTTGTTCTCGTAGTACATGTGAAGGGTCACTTCTGTATCTTCTCACCATCGACACGTGGAAGACATCATGAATCCCTGACAAGTTTGGAGGTAGAGCCAGTCGATAAGCTACTGGCCCAACACGCTCGATTACTTCATAAGGCTCTATAAATCTCGGGCTTAATTTATCGTGTTTGCCGAACCTCAGTACATCCTTCCATGGAAATATCTTCAGAAACACCTTTTCTCCCACGTTGTATACAATATCGGCTCACTTCAAGTTGGCATAGCTTTTTATTCTATCTTGAGCCACTTTCATGTTGGCTCGAACAATCCAAATATTTTTCGTAGTTATCTGCACCAATTCTGGACCTAATAACTTTCTTTCTCCAGCTTCCTCTCAACAAATAAGGATTTTACACTTCCTTCCATAAAGCGCTTCGAACGGAGCCATATCAATACTACTCTGGTAGCTGTTGTTATAAGCAAATTCCATCAACGATATTTGCTTATCCCAGTTGCCCTCGAACTCCAACGCATTAGCCCTAAGCATATCTTCCAAAATTTGTATGGTGCATTCGGATTGACCGTTCGTTTGAGGGTGAAAAGTTGTACTAAATTTCAATTTAGTACCCAATGCTTCTTGTAAACTCGGCCAAAATCGTGATATAAATCTAGGGTCGCGATCCGATACGATTGATAATGGGGCTCCATGAAGTCTCACGATCTCTTTCACGTAAAGCTCGACCAATTTATTCAAATTGGAGCTGACTTTGACTGGTAAAAAATGTGATGATTTCGTCAACTGATCCACGATCATCCATACAGCGTCATGTCCTAATTGGGTCTTCGGTAGTCCCACTATGAAATCCATAGTGATGTGTTCCCACTTTTCGGTAGTCCCACTATGAAACCCATAGTGATGTGTTCCCACTTCTACTCAGGAATCAGTAAGGATTGTAATAATCCTGTGGGATGTTTGTGTTCAGCTTTTACTTGCTGATACATTAGACACTTAGATACAAACTTTGCCATATCACCTTTCATCCCTTTCCACCAATAATTTTCTTTCAGCATCCTATACATTTTTGTACTTCCTGGAGGTATAGTGTATGCCAAATAATGTGCTTCGTCCATAATTTTTCATCACAATTCACTTATATTCGGCATATACAATCTGTTTCTGAATTTCAAAACTCCATCCTCAGTGTACTTTAATTCTTTCATTTTTCCACTTTTTGCATCTTCACACAGTTTCTCCATTTCTTTATCCACTTATTGAGCTGCTGCTATCCTTTTCATTAACATTGGCCTTACTTTCAAAGTGGTCAAAACCCCACTAGAAGCATCCCTCACAAGTTCAACATTTAGCTTTCATAATTCAATCAACAACGGCATCGTTGTTGTACGGATATGATATAAACTTTCACCTGATTTTTGGCTTAACGCGTCAGCTACCATGTTCGCTTTTCCTGGGTGATATTCGATCGTACAATCATAATCTTTTAATAGCTCTACCCATTGTCTTTGTCTCAAATTTAACTCATTCTAAGTTAAAACGTACTTCAGACTTTTATGATCTGTGAATATCTGACAAGTAACTTCGTACAAATAATGTCTCCACATCTTCAATGCGAACACCACTGCCGCTAATTTTAGATCGTGTGTGGAATAGTTCTGCTCATGAGGTCTTAGTTGCCTTGATGCATACGCTACTACTTTTCCATTCTGTATTAGTACGCAACCAAGCCCTTACTTTGAGGCATCACTATACACCGCATAGTGATCTCCTTTAACTGGTAACGTTAATATTGGCGCCATAACCAATTTCTCTTTCAAGATTTTGAAGCTTTGTTGACATTCCAAACTCCATACAAACCTCACATTCTTCCTTAGCAATTTTGTTAATAGTGACGCTATAATTGACAAATCCTACATGAATAGTCGATAAGCCTGCCAAACCTAGGAAACTTCGTACTTTTGTTACGTTTCTCGGTGGTTCTCAATTGATAATCGCGGTGATTTTGCTAGGGTCCACGTATACTCCTTCAGTTGATATCATGTGTCCAAGAAATGCAACCTTATTCAACCAAAATTTACATTTGCTAAACTTTGCGTATAATTGTTTAGCTCTCAAAATCTCTAATATCATCTTCAGATGTTCCTCGTGTTCCTCCTTTGACTTCGAGTACACCAGAATATCGTCAATAAATACGATCATGAACTTATCCAGATATAGTTTGAATACGCGATTCATCAAATCTATGAATGCAGCTAGTGCATTCATGAGTCCGAATGACATTACCAAGAACTCATAGTGGCCATATCTCGTTCGAAATACAGTCTTTGATACATCGGACTCCTTGATCCTCAATTGGTGATGACCAGAGCACAAGTCAATTTTTGAGAATACTTTTGCTCCTCGCAGTTGGTCGAATAAGTCTTCAATCTTGGGTAAAGGATATTTGTTCTGAATTATGACCTTGTTCAGTTGTCTATAATATATACACAACCAAAGATATCCATCCTTCTTCTTTACGAACAGCACAGGTGTACCCCAAGGTGAAAAACTTGGTCGAATGAATCCTTTATCCAGTAGTTCTTACAATTGCACTTTCAGTTCTCTCAATTCTGCTGGAGCCATTCTATACAGAGCTTACGATATAGGAGCTGTTCTAGGCGCAAGTTCGATCTTGAACTCGATCTCTCGTTCTGGTGGTAATCCTAGTAAATCTTTAGGAAACACGTCCTCGAACTCGTGTACTACTGGTAGTCCTTTAATTTCACACCTTCCTTTCTTCCTTCTACTACTGAAGCTAAATAAGCTTCATACCCCTTTTTAAGATATTTTTCAACTTTCATCATCGAAATTATCTTGATAGGAGTCTTCCTATCATCTCCAATAAATACTATCTTTCTTTTATCTTCTCCTTCCAACTTTACTTATCTAGCGAAACAATTCACATTCGCTCGGTAATGGCTCAATCCATCCATCCCGAGTATTGCATTAAATTCATCAAGATGTAGAGGTATGAAATTCTATTTCATTTTACCCCCATTAATTTCTACCAAAATATTCCTATACACATTCTTACATACAATACTCATACCCATAGGCATGCTCACAACCACAGGTTCATTCAAGTCATTCATCTTAAGTTTATCATACATCACAAAACTTATTGATATAAACGAATATGTAACACCAGGATCAATCAATGTACATGCTAACTTACCGTTAATGTGATCCTTGCCCGCTATCACATCTGGGGACTTTTCTACCTCCTTCTCAGTGATAGCATAATTCCTCACCTGCGGCGCACCACTTGCTGCGGTACTTGGCCCTCCTGGTTAATTTCATTAGGGTTGTATTATTTTATTTCTTTCTCTAGCTGTATTCGTAGGCCTTTCTAGTCTGGTTGATCTTCCACCTCACTCACTATGAGGAGCATACGATGCTTGTACTGATGCTTCTCCTAATTATGCTTTCGTGCAGCTTCTGGCATAATGTCTGATCTCATTACATCGGAAGCATCTAACTTCTAACTGACCGTACCTTCCCGAATGAGTCTTCCTACATACATTGCACCATGGCAATATGTCTCTTCCTTGCATGCCATATCCAGCATTTATTTATCCTGACAGTCTCGCCGGTGGTCTAACCGATGTCTGACTTCCCTGGGGTCAATTTCCACCTCCTGACCTCATATTGCTTCTGGAATAAGAAAAGAATCTCGATCGTCATTCCTCATTCCTTCTCCAAGGTTATCACGATGATTCAGGTTGTTGATTTCGTTGGGTTCGAGTCGAAGCTTCAAATTCTTTATCGAGCTTTTCCTGCTCTATTACTTTCTCGACCTAACCTCAAAATGTAGTTCCAGCATACAGGTTCAGCTTTTCTCTCAAGGATATGTGCAAACCTTCTTTGAACTTATCACTCTTCCTTTCTTCAATAGGATAGATATCCTTGGTATATTTGTACAAATCCTCAAATTTATCATTGTACTCTCTCATAGTCATCAATCCTTGCACTAGATTGATAAACACAGCCATTTTTTCTTTTCTATAACTCTCTGTTAGGTATTCTCTGTGAAACTCTTCCTGGAACACTTGCCAGTTCAAGGCCTCCCCATAGAGATTTTGAATTTGAGTCAGCTAATCATCGGCTTTATCAAACATCAACCCATATATGTTGCTCATTTTTTCTTCATTGCTCAGTTGTAGGGTCGTAAAAGCCTTCTCTGTGGTTGTAATCCATTTGTCAGCCTGACCCGGATCCAATGTGCCATAAAATTCATACACTCCGTACTTCTTTGCGTGCTCAATTATATCTCCAGGCCTTTTATATTTTTCTCTGTCTCTTTCTGCTATTGCCGTGGCCATAGTTCGCGCCAATTCTGTAGCATCCATATACATCATTTGTGGTATTGGGTTAGCTACATTTTCATGCACCGGTGGTGGTTGCGGTCCATTACGTGCTTGCCTTGGTACATTGAAATTTAGTATCGTAGTTCTCAACATTGAACTATCCTGTTCACTCTCTATACCACATGCACGTCTATCACTTCTTTCATTGCTAATAGAGGCTTCAGATGGAGTTTCATTTTGTGACACATTCCCACTTCGATTCTAGCCTCACCCCTCTCTACTATATCCATTTTAGCCACTTGGGCACCTCAGCCCCTACCTCGGCCTCTCGGTCTACCTTTAGGTCTACCTTGAGCACTTATACCACCTCCTCTAGTTCTTGCCATCACTTAACTTTCTGCATTTTAGAATTAATCTGTTCAGTACCTTTAAATCTCCAAATATGAAATCATCAATCATTTCCTTTCATTCATCATGTAGATTTTATCCTAATCTAAACTTCATAGCCTACACTTCTAGAATCATTAATAATCCTATTTCTCAGTTTAAACTTTTCAAACCAAATGCTCTAATACCAAAAACTATGACACCCTTCCCCATCGGCACCCATGTCGGACAGACTTATAGCCCAGACCGTCCAATATGGAATATCAGTACGGAAAGGTATCAATTCTAAGTTATATCTATTTCACCAGCACCACATAATCATTCAAATAATTTAGATCATACTATCGTACATCATATTAATCATAAGATGGCAAGTCTTACACAGCAAAAATATTTACATAACTATATACAACATAGTTACTATTTTATAGATGGGGAAATAAGGGAAAAAGGGGATGCCCACAATATAAACACCAAAAAGGGAAAAAAAAAACCCAATACCCCACAAAATGGCTTACAAGCCCTAGAGAGTACTATTACATATCTATACTCCCAAAAGGGCAATTACTCTCTATCATAATGTCCCCATTAATCCCAAAAAGGCAGGTAGCAGCTGTTGTGGTGGTGGCTAGGTCCAGACCAACGAGACCTGTACGCCCGGTGTGGTCTCATGGACGACTGTGAAAACTGCCAGGCAACCGTTAAGATAATCTAACCTCTCGGTATATGTGTAATATCCTATGGCTATCGGCTCTGTCGACACACGAAATGAGAGTTCGGCGTCAGCATCATGCCTAACGAAGTAAACGATCTCTGTCTTATCATCGACGATGCCATAAGTCTCAACAACCCAGTGTACGGCCATATGTATAGTCTATATATATATACGTCTAGGCTATGCTGAAAAAAATTTAAAAACAAGGAGTGGTGAGTATTTTCGTAGAAAATACCCAGTGAGCAAACTAAATAAACACTCCCAGTAATTAATTAAGCAAGCATTTCAAATAATAATAATAATAATAATAATAATAATAATAAAATAAAATGTTTAAATCATATACGTTCCAAATATGTATATCATGTCACCAGCAGAACATTTTAATAACATATAATTATATCACAAATAATCCATTTGAATAGTAAATATTCAGTATATATTAGGTTGCTATCAATATGGTGGGAACTAGTCAGCACATTGAAGGTTCAAACCAGCTATGCATATCGATATAATAAAACCACTCGGTTTAATCCCAAAGGCTTTTATAATCTCGAGCGTTGTCCCAAAGACAGTAATCATAAATTTTCTAACTCTGTATCCCAGATACAAGAATTAGCAATTTTACATGAGCAGCTGTGTCCTGGATACAGTCTTACATCTCACCGAACCCTGCCGTACCCCGGGTACTGTCTTACTGTAACCTTTCCTTTTCTTCTCTTTTTTTTTTTATTTCCAAAAATTCACATAATATTCAAGCTTATAAATGTCTTAATTGAAAAATTAATATATCTAATATTTCATTAAATTATATATATTATTAAACACTAGAAATATATAAAATTTGATTATTAATATTTGGAAATCATTGACTTTAAAAAGAATACACTTGTTTCTATCAGAATAACCTTTTTTTTCTATAATAATATTTTTTCTTCAAAATCCTTATTGTACCGTTCTTGGAATGGCATTCTTAAACATTGAAATAAAATTTTTTGCATGCAATCCATACATCGTAGGTAAATCATGGTCATATTCTTTATTGATTTAGTACTTTAAATTTCTAACAGCATACCAACAAACAAATAAATAATATATATAGATATATATATCTTTATCAATCTATACTCCAAAATATTATATATATATATATATCATAAAATTCCATAACAACTCAAAATAACTTCTTACTGATTTAATATTAACTAAAAAAATTAAGAAATATATAACATAAACAAGAAATATTCAACAAAATAAACAAGAAAATACATAACAAATAAATAAATGAGTAAACAATTGGGTAAATAAATAAATAAGTAAATGAATAAATAAATAAATTATTTAATTAATAAATAGGATCCACTCACAGAATTTGTTGCTAAAATTTTCTCTTCCTTGCTATCTCCCGAAGCAAAATTGTTTTTTTTATTTGTTAACTTAAGCTTTTGGTATCCAAAAGCATCTTTTGTACCAATTCACCCATTTATTTAGGATTATAGGTAGCGCTGTGCAAGGACCGTCCGGTCCAAAATTTTCAGGCCGAACCGGACTGAAATATTGGTCTGGATCGGGCTAATGCGGGTTTATAAGCGGGTCAGTAAATTTGGATATGATATAATCGGATAACGGATGGCAGGTCGGTTAAGAGCCGGATGAAACCGACCTGCCCAAACTTCCGAAATTAGCTCTTCAAAAATGCACCGTTTAATATATATATATATATATATATATATATATATATATATATATATATATATATATATATATATATATTATTCTCTAACCTAAACCTAATTCTACTCATTTGCAAACGGCGCCCCTCTCTCTTCCTTCTTATCGATGCTTCTTCTCGATGCTTCTTCTCTGCAGACCCTTAACCCTAAACGGCGCATCTCCATATATTCCTTCTTGTCTTCTCGATCCATCTTCTCTGCACTCTACAAACCCTAACTCTCTCGCCTCTCCTTTGATCTTGTTCTCATCTTCAAAGTTCAAATGACTCATAACTCATAAGTCATCACCTCTCTAAGACTCTAACTCTCTTCCTTCTCGATCCTTCTTCTCTGATCTCTGTATCTGTACTGTAGCAGCCACTAGCCAGCACCTAGCTGACCCCTCTTCTTCTTTCTATTGTGTCTCCTTGTTCTCTCTAGCAGTCACAACGCTTCAATTTTCTGCAATAGCGATTCTTCTAAACAGCTAAACCTAAAGAGAGACACAACTCTTCATTGAATAATCATATTGATTTTTTATTTTATTCTTCTATTTATATATCTGCATGCACTGTGCAGACACTGAATCTGGAAATACCCATTTAATCTCTCCCAAAATTCCATTATTTCTATCATTTTTGAAGATAGCGGACCCCTCGGCCTTCTAAGCTCTAAATCCATTATGTTTTATAACATTTCTGCCCCTTTACGCTCCAGTTTTAGTGATATTGGCACATTTTGGAACCGATCTCATCGTGAGTGACTGAAAACTAATTTTTTGGCACAGATGTGGTAAAAATTATGTGATATGTTTACTGGTTGTTGTAGTTGGTGACTCTATGTGACTGTGTTCGTTCTATGATATTCAATAATGTGAAACAAATTTTTTTAAGTTTCTGTCATGTGATTTGTTTACTGGTTGTGCTAGTTGGTAACATTATGTTGGTTCTGTGATTTTTAATTTGATTATATTTATAGTGAATCATTTTTTTCCAGTTTATGTCTAACAACAAAATGAATTTTCTCAGGTTTTTTGAAATAAAAGTTTTATTTCTTAGTGCTATTTATCATTTTATGGTATTCTGTAATGTTATTTTTATGTTAATAAAAATCAAACTTTTGACTCATTTTAAAATTTTAATTAATTAATTGTTAACATGGTGCCTATAAATTTTAATATTGTTTGAAAATAATTAAATTTTTATTGGGTTTCAAAAATAATATTTTAAAGAAAATGTTGGTTTTGAAAATAATTAATTTGAAATATCTTTTTGTTAAGTCATTTTGTGTGCTGTGCTGTGACTGTGTTTCTGTGACTTTATGTGTTGTGCTGTGTGTGTTAATTTCAGTTGAATAAACCAAATGAACTGAAATAGACCAAATAGTGGAAGTATTGGTTACCTGTTAATTGCCGTAACTTCTGGAATAGAATAGAAGTTCATATTTACAAGGTGGGAGCTTCTTGAGAAGTAAAATCCCTTCTAAAAGGTATGTTTTCTTTGATTTTGTGTATTTCACAATTGCTTTTTTTTTTTAATTGCCTCTGTAACTCTGGTTTTTAATGAACCTTTTTTTATGTCTTGTAGATGGTGGAAGGCAGTGACTGTGGTGCTCCAACTACCCAAACTAATTTGGGAGCTGAGAATATGGTGGAAGCACAAAATTCTCAACCTGAGCAAACAGTACCTGCTTCCCCAAAGAAAAGGAAAGAGATCAATTCCAGAAGCAAAGTGTGGGAGCATTTCGAGAGGGTCAAAGACAATGAAGGAGTTACAATAAAAGGTCGATGTCTTCACTGTACTAAATTATTCAATGCTCATCCTAAAAGGTACGACACATCTTCTTTACGCAATCACATTCTTACTTGCAAAAAAAATTCTCACAGTAAAGAAACTAGGCAGTCTCTTTTAACTTTAAAACCTGCTGGTCCTGAGTCATATGCATCTAAAAATGTTGGGGCGTTAGGAATATGGAAATTTGATCAGGATTCCATTAGAAAGGCACTTACTGAAATGGTAATTGTAGATGAACTACCTTTGAAGTTTATTGACGGAGAGGGGTTTCAAAAATTTATGTCTGTTTACTGCCCTAGATTTAAAATTCCTTCTAGATGGACAGTTAATAGGGACTGTATGAGCTTTTACTTTGAGCAGATGGTAAAATTAAAAACTTTTCTAAGAGACCATTGTCAGAGAGTCAGTTTGACAACTAACACTTGGACTTCCAATCAAAGGCTTAATTATATGTACATCACTGCATATTTTATTGATAACGAGTGGAAGCTTCATAAAAGAATCATTTTTTTGTACCTGTGAGCTCACATAAAGGTGAGTACATTGCTAAGGCAATGCAAAATTATTTACTGGATTGGGGTTTAAAGAATATTTTTTCTGTTACTCTTGATAATGCCTCAAGCAATGATACAATTGTCTTATTTTAAAAAGAAATTAGTATATTAGGGTGCAAGTGCTGTGCTTAAATATTCTCATGTGAGGTGTTTTGCACATATTCTGAATCTAATTGTACAAGATGGGTTAAAAGAAGTCTCTAAATCTGTAAAAAAAGTAAGGGAAGCTGTTAGATATATAAGAAATTCACCTGCTAGATTGAGAAAATTTAGGGAATTCTCTGATTTAGTTGGTGTTAATTGTAATTCTGGTTTGTCTCTTAATGTGCCAATACAGTAAAATTTCACATATTTGATGCTTAAAACTGCTTGTATATATGAGAAGGTTTTTGAAAAATATGAGGAAAATCAATCTTCCTACTCAACTGATTAGGTGATAATATGCCTGATGTTTTTTTATTGGCATTGTGTGTCAAAGATGGTTGATTTATTGCAGGATTTTTATGACATGACACTCAGAATTTCTGGTTCTTTGCATATCACTGCAAACTAATTTTTTAATGAACTATCTGACCTCCACTGTCTGTTAAGTGAGTGGCAGTATTCTTCTGATGCTAGCCAGCTTTCAATGAGCTTAAATATGAAGAGCAAGTTTGATAAATATTAGGAAGATCCTAAAAAAATGATTTACATGCTTTTCTTTGCTAATGTGTTGGATCCTACAAATAAACTTGAGTATCTTGAATTCTCTTTCGGTTAAATGTATGGGTCAGCATATGGTGGAAGCCTATTTTCTCTTATTAAATCCTCTCTTTTTGAGCTGTTTAAGGATAATAGTACTATGTATTTATCTGTTATTTCTAGTTCTGGCTCTCAATCCTAATCAAGTGTTTTTGGTGCCAGTGTTAATTTGATACCTGCTACTGATCTTATTACTTCTGGAAAGGGCATTTATGTGTTAAAAGCTAAATTTAAGAAGCACAAAATAGAGATTGGGCTTGGTGGAAGCAAGTAATCTGAACTTGATTTATATCTATCTGAGGCAGTTATAGAGGAAGAGGGTTCATTTGATGTGTTGAGATGGTTGAAGCTAAATGCTCAAAGATTCCTAATCCTCTCTCGAATGGCTAGGGATATCCTAGCAGTTTCGATCTCCATTGTTGCTTCTGAATCTGCTTTTAGCATGGGAGGCAGAGTGCTTGATGTCTTTAGGAGTTCTTTAACTCCAAAAATTATGGAAGCCCTTGTATGCACACAGGATTGGCTGAGATTGTCTAAAGAATCAATTTTTATTGAGGAGGCTCTTGATGACCTAGAAAAGTTTGAAAAATATCTTTTCTTGTTGGTTATGCATTATTTCTTTATTTTTTATTTGTTTTTAATATTTTGGTACTCTCTAATTTTTGTTTCCTATTTCTTAGCAGAGATACCTCTAATGGGCATTGGTTCTTCACAGTCACCAACAACTCCATCATAGTCTTTGTTAGCTTATTAAGCAAACAATTTCAGTAAATGTTCTCTGACCCTATTATGTGTTTGGAGTGTTTATTTTCTTTATTGTGCCTGTGATTTTTCATATGACTGTGATAGTGAGTAATATGAGTCATGTGACCTTCTTCCTGAGGATGTTGCTGTTGCTAACTCACAGTGAGTAATGTGACCTTCTTCCTTATGAAGTTGTTATTGCTAACTCTATTGGCATCTGGCAGTCTGGCACTACGAGTCAATTATGAAGCTTTCACCATATTTGAGGAAAAAAAAAGAATCAGTTGATCCACAATTCCCTGGGGGCAATTTTAGACTGCAGCTGGGATTGTGTGTGTCTCTGGTTTCTGAAATGACTTGAAAGCAATCAATTCTAAGCCTCTTCTCTTCTGAATCTGTTTTTTTATATTAATCTTGTTAATTATTAACTGCCTATATGTTAAATTTACATAATATTTTATGTGGTTTCTAACATTTGTTGTCTATGCTGATGAGGACTGACTAGTGGCATCTTCCTACTCAACTGTGGGTTTGGCAATTAATTAACTTACTGCTGATTGCTGAACACTACAGGATTCTGAATTCCTTATATTTTATTGATGAACATTGTGTATTTTCTGTGATTCTTTACTATTTTAATCAAAAGTTATTTACTTTGAGGCTATGATGATGCGTTATTGTGAATTGCTTCCATCTCTGTTATTTTCATTCAAACGTTGAATGCAACTTGCTTAAGTTTATTTAGTAGCAAATTGGGTTAGATTTATTGCCAGAAATGTGGCATTGTATTCATGTGCTGATACTTTAAAATTCTGAGCCTCAATATCAGATTTTCAGTACTCTCTTGACTCCATTATTTGTTGGCTTATTGTCTATTAGAGTATTGGTTGTGCATCAATCATCATATTCATGTCACTAACAGGTCTTATTTTCACTATTATGCTTGCAGGAATTATGATTTTTGACTTTTAACTTGAATCTTTTGTTGTTGTTACTGTCTTACTGAGGCTGAATTTTTTTTGCAAATCAGTAATTTTTTTTTGACTTGGAGATGGAAGCAATTATCTATATGAATCTGAAGGAAATTTTTTGGTGGAAGCATTTGTTAATTGTTATTGGCTGTAAATTTGAGCAATTTCGTAACTGTTAAATAGCTTAATATGTCTTATAATGGAAGCATCTGAGCTGCCAGTCAAATGTATTTTTTATGGCCCAAAATTAAGTATTTTCTGCCTTTATTTGTTCGGCCCAGTTCATTTGTAATTAAGCTATAATTTTTATTTAAACTTGTTATTGTACATATTGGGTCCAGCCCAATATATAGTAAATATGAAGCTTTTTTTTAGTTTGTTTTGAATGTTTAATAAATTCAGGCCCAACCCATAAAAGCCCAAACTGAATTAACAACCCGATTGAATCCGACTAAACCCGATAATTTCGGAAGCTCGACCCAACCATATCACATAAATATTTTCCTCGGTTCGGCTGCATCTATCTAAACATTTTAGCCAATCGGTTTTGTCCATTTTCACCCTGACCCACCCGATGCACAACCCTAATTATAGGCTTGCATGGCAAGGAGATGGGTGGGTGAGTCAATCCTCACCCTCTCCTGCATGCTACACGCGTGTTTTTTTTTTTCAAATGGCGGTTTAAGTTGTTTCCTATTTTTAATCCTTCAACTTTATTTCTTTTCAATTAGGTCCTTGATTCAAACTTATTTTTTATATAATTTAGTCCTATTTAAATATATTATTAAATATTTAGACACGGACCTGACAATAATTATATAAATAAAATATTTATTAAAATTGCAATAAATTATAATTCTATTAAATTTGTAACATTGAATCGCTATACAAATAAATAATATTTTTATTATTTATTATTTTAATAATAATAATAATAATAATAATATCAAAGTATATATTTAATATTTTATATACCATCACGAGTCTAGAAAATTTTCTATTCACGTGTGAACGTGATAGTTTACTATATATATAAAAGAAAAACATTTTATGTGGAAAATAAAAAATCATTGTTTTATATTTTCTTATCATTAAAAGACATTAAAAATAAAATACTGTGTAGAAAAATAAATATTGTTTGAAAGAGTCAATCACAATTAATTTAGTTTATAGTTCTTTTAAGAAATATTAATTTGTAAGTTTTTTATTAATTTACAATTGGTTTCAAATTGAATATTTTATGATCTAAAATGAAGGAACGAATCTTTTATTTGTGAAGTTTGATATTAGCTTTTCTATATTATGGTCTACCGGGTTACATTAATCTACAGTCACTTCATTTTTTTAAAATTTTATTATCTAATTTTGAGATATATTTATATGTAAATATGTGAAATAAACTTAAATAACATTGTAAACTATTGGTTTATTTGATCATTTTGTTTATTACGTTTTGATTTGAAATAAAATCATAAAATTTTGCGAAAAATTATGGAATGTATTTTTATTTTTTTTTTTGACAAAATTTGATTTAGGTTAACCACAATCTTTTTTTTATTAATAATTCTTTTACTTAATAATTTGTTGTTATTCAACATATATCATTTTATAGTACGCCATACATTGAAAATATTAGCATATTGAGTTTATATGTTATGAGGTGAACTAAGTTAGATCACATGTAAATATATAATAGAAATAATAATATTATAGAATAGAAGTTTAGTTTAGAAAACAACAAGTATTACGATTAATTTATTTTTTTTATTACTGTTAAACAAACATCCATTATTTTAGTAGTGATGCAAATATATTGTATTTATTGCATATTTAATACTATTTTTTTATATGGTTTTGAGAAGGTTAACGTCATAGATATTAGTGATGACATATTTGAAAAATGATAATATAATGATCAAACGGCTGGTATGGAAACTAATAACATAGCGAATGGTTTTGAAGGGCAGGGTTGGATCCCCTCCCCTGTCCTCTCAAAGACCCACTAGAGACAGATAAAAAAACATAGCGAATTGTTTTGCATAAATTAATGTGATTAGTGGAGACATTGATTTTAGCTGTTCCAATGATTCTAATAAGGCATATGGAATTGATTTTGAATGATTCAACCAACAATAAAAATTTCTAAAAAAAATTGAAAAGTGGTCTACGAAGTACTTAATGGAATTTAAATACGAATCAGTTATATAATTTAGTTATTGTAATTTTTAATTTTTTCTAACAAAATTGAACAATATGAATTCTTTTGCACAATTTGATTCAATCTAAACTCAATCCTTAGTTCTACAATAAGTATTATTTGTAAAAAGATAAAGTCAAAGATATTTAAATTACATTCAATCCTTAGTTCTACCATAAGTATTATTTGTCAAAAATAAAATCAAAGATATTTAAATTACATTATATTCTTACTATGTCACAATGATTAAAATCCTGAAATCACTTATTGCACTCACGTGTCTTAACCTTTCAAAAGATTCTTTTATACACTTATGTTTCTTTGTTTTGGTAAACCATATTTTACATGAGAATGAAATTTGCCTTCGTAACAACCTTTTTAGCTTTTTTTTTTAAGAAACTATATCCTCTGAAACTTGATCACATTTAGTTGTAATAATATTCATTCCAACCTGCAAAGAAACCATATCCTCCAAAATCAGTAAATAACTGCAGGAAAAGTATAAAGGTCCAGGCAAAATATAATTCCTTCGGTATGAAATAGAATGTGTAAATATGGCAAGGCTTAAAAAGTGACTTGTATATACTAACCATCAATCTACTAAGTAGACTAAGTAGAGGTGTTCATGGTTCAGGTTGATCGATTTAAAATTAATATTCTTAATCAAATTAATAAAAATCAGTTTTAAATACTATAATCAAATCAAGCAACGTTAGAAATATTCTTGTGAAATTAATAATAATAATAATAAGAGGGCAAGTGCATTTTTCAAGGCCAATTGATCTTTAAGCAAAATTCTGGGGCCAATTTGACCCAAAAGAAGTTAAAAAGGGTCAATTTGGTCCTGATTATAAAGCTCAGGGCTAAATTGCCCCCATTCCAATACAATTCCTATACTTCTTAAAGATAGAATTGCCAATTTGATTTAAAACCACCCAAATTTAGTCTCATCTCATTTTGATTTGCATATGTTTATTATCTTAGTCTCAAGTCTCAACACAGTTTAAAATATTTGAAAATTTGAGCTGGTTGATTTGAGGCATCTATTCAAAACCGAACACAAGCATCCTAGATTTCAATCATACAAATTTGAGGACAATCATGATAGGATAGCTCATACCTTTACAAAGAAATGTCAGAAAATAATACAATGTATATATACCTATAAGCAACTCACAGAAATCAATGACAGTTTTGAGAACCTTTACAAGCATAAAATTACAACAAACTATAACCAAATCTGGAAGGTAGGTGATCACTATACGGCCCCAAAATGAAAGACAAATCCCAAACCATCGCCAAAATTTTGTACTACCTACTGTCCTCAACATGAAAAAACTGCAGATCGCCTCAGTATGGAGATTTCTAATTAATATTAAGTATTGTTGCTACCAGGAGCAAGGCAGATCAATATGAGTTGAGGGTTTGTTTTTGATGAATTGGCCAACTGAAAAACCCTAGCCTGAAGTGTCAATTTCCTTCCCATGGTCTTCATCATGAATATTTCTTCTTAACCTTCTTAGCCATATGTCATAATCAATTGGGTATGGCGTCCCACATAGACTGTCTACATAATCAGCAAATGCTTTCAACAGAGTCGAGACATCACCAAGCTTCTGCTGAATTAACCTCCTTGACCAAGAGGTCTCTCGCCATTGCAGTGCTCCCTCAACCGAATCCATATCAGGTATAGGTCCACCACAAGAAAAATAAAGCATATAAATGAGGCTCTCTGCATCTGAAGCTGAGCACAGCTTTCCCTCCTGCAGTGCATAAGTTGAAGAATAGTGGAGGTTCATTGCAGGGCGATCCCTGTCTTCAAGAATGGCATGACCCCAGCCAACGAGGACAAAAAAGGGCCGTCTTACACCAGATCTCACATATATTACATTCTCTGGCCGTATATCTCCATGCCGAATGCCAGCAGAAGCAACAATAGCAAGTGCAGATAAACAATCATGACAACACCTGATAGCCTCATCCAAACCAAATCTGCCTGCAGTTACCATTTCAGAAACTGTTTCACCTACTGGGCTGGTTACAAGAATTGGGGTACCACACCAAGGGTGATCACAGTTTCCACCAGAGCTGGGTTTCCGACACTGGCCAGGGTGAATAATCCTGCCAGAAGCACTCAACTGTGGAAGATATTTGCTAGATAGACCTTTCTGTCTCATAATGGTCAATATTTTAGTCTGTCTCTGAACTTGATACCATAAATTCATATCTTCCCATGCTGGCTCAAGTTGAGAAGGATGAGAACCAATGTGAAGAAATAGGGATCTACCTGGATCTTCGATAGGTGATGCAATGTAATACTGTAGATCAGCATTATACAGGATATCATTAATCTTATAACCCCTTTGCTTGTCTGAATCCTCCAACCATAATACCGACCCAACCTCCAACTTCATTATTAACCCTTCAGCATCAATTTTGACGGATTCATCTTGAACTTCAACAATTTCAGGAGAGACGCTGCGTTGCTGAAACCGAAATAGACCATTTCCATTGACTCTAGTATCCCCTAATTGTCTTTCCACTCTTCTTGTTTGTAGGCGCGAACCATGATCAGCTGCTAAATCTTCAACGGAATGCTTTGGCATCCCTGCAAACTGCATAATGCAGTGGAAGGTAGCAAAAAGCACCTGTAGAGCACCAATATCTCCCCAGTTAGCATTTCCAAGCTTGTTCCAGACTCTCTCAATAGGAGAGACTGAGATTCTTGAATGCTTTCTTATCCAGTCCGCAGAACACTCATATACATTATTCACATCAAACTCCATCTTATTTACATCTCCTTCAACTTTAACCACACCGCCGTATTGAGAATCCACAAGAAGAACAAAGACACAGTCTGAACTCTCAGAAAAACTCATTCTGCTTAAGCTTCTTGATAATAGTATGCGCAGAGCATAGAAGAGAACCTCACCTAAAACAGACAAGGAAGGTTGCTGATCACTTCCTACTGAAAGGGCTCTGATGTCTGGCCTCAAAAGTGTCAATTCAAAAACTTGATCCCATTTTCCACGCGGATGTCTAGGGTTATTCAGCAAAATACCGGTGGCACAAAGTCCTCCAAGTTTTCCATTAGCTATCGCTTTCTCAGCCTGGTAGAATTTTAAATTTGAATTGTGGAGAGAGGCAATGGAGAAAGGCATTGGATCATCCTGACTCCAAAATGCCTCCCACAAACCCTTCACACTCGCATGTAGAAAATCCTCAATAGCAAGATAAGCAGTTGCTTCCACAGCATCAGATGTTGAACCATAGACGGCATTTGGCATCCGAATCAGCTGCTGAAATGAAACCCCTTCCAATGCATAGTCAAATTTTTGAAGTTCTATTAACTCAAAAGGGACATCAAATGGAGACATTTCTGTTGCTGATTTTTCCAATATGGATTCATACCAGTCTTCAAGTTTGGTAGTCAGGATTGCACTGTCCACAAACCTATAAAGAAACTCCTTGCGGTTACGAGACCTACCAGCTGAGACACTGGACCTTTTTGTCCCAGACCCTACGGAATCTTGGTCAGGCGATCCACCTGATATTTAGTAAGTATTCAAATATTTAATAATTCAGTCGGAAGTTTCTGATTTCATTGCTTGTCTAGATTAAATATACAACGGAATACAGCTACAACATATTAAAGCAATCATAGTGGTCAAGGCCAGCACATAAACGTCAGAAGAGATGCAATAAAAGGAAAGAAAAAGTGAGCAATAGTAAAACATATTCAGTTGATCATTTTGAATCTTAAACACAAGGATGAGGCCATTTAACAGGGTTTAACTAATGGCCATTGGCCATCATGTAATGTAATGGCTGTTATTATCAATTTTTTGGCTTACCATAATGTTATAGATTATGCAATAGACATTTAAGAATGGCAGTGTGAAATAGTATGTTACAGATTTTACACAAATGCAATAGACATTTGGCTAACCATAAAGCTTTTACACTATGCTATTACAGCAATTACACTAGATTTAACCCCTATTTTTTCAAGCTAATTTTTTAAAAAAGAAACTCACCATAGCACCCTCCATAACCCTTTGGCCCCAACACCATAAAACAGCCAAACTACAGACATGGGCATGGTCACCATTTAAATCCCTGAAATTTTTAGCAGTTAAAAACTCATTGGTTAAGGTATTCGACTCAGGCTCAAGCCCTCAATCCCACCCCCAAACCCCAGTTGTAATTATAATTTACCTTCCCATGTAGAAGGCGAAAAAAGCTTAAATTAACAAGCGTCATCATAAAATCAAGGGCTATCACTAATATACAAAAACAGTATATTCCACATTGCTATAACACACTATGAGCTAAAAAGACAATCATTGTATAAACTTGGAAGTAAAGGAGCTCGAACAAACTACAGGGTCAATCCTAAAATGCTCAAATCTTAATAAAACCTAGAAAATTTCCCCCACTATATCTATAGCAGTCAATTTCATGCCAGCTTCTCTAAACTAGACTTCCTCTTCAAAATTTATTGCCTGAGAATTCATCATTTTCTCTTCTAAATCAACGTTTTCTCAAAATGTAAATTATAGAAGATCAAACGATTTAACCACAAGTTTCACTCTTCTACTTTTTTTCAACTTTGTTCCACCTTTAAGTTCTTCTTTTGTAATTGTATTTGTAAAAGAGCAGAATACCTTTTGTATACTGAAGCAACTATGACATGCTCTTTCAATAAAGGTAAAGAAAGAAATTCAAGCAAATAAGCAACAAGCGAACAAGTAAATTTAGAAAAAGTCACATGTGCTAGGCACACACAGTGCAAAGGTAACACCAAGCATCACATCTTCTTTAAGGCATTGCGATTCACAATATATATCTTGCAAAAAAGTTCTCAGCATGCTATACATGAAAATGTTATGGCAAGTAACTTGGTAAATGTTGTCACAAATGTTGAAAACTCAACACCCATAAATAACACTATGACAGATAAACACAAGTTAAAGAATAATCTCTATATCTAAACACAATTTCGAACTACAGCTTCTATTCTTGGAAGCAAATCACAATAATCATGCCTCGGAAAAGAACTTAAATAAAAGTATGTCGTGTCATCAATTCAATAGAGATCAAGAGTCTCAATAAGCTTCCAATGATTGAAGGAAATTAGGAATTATCTACGTTGGCAATCCAGGTTTAGAATCTTCAATGTACCCAGATTCCCATTGTTTTCCGTTCCACAACAAGATAAAATGAACCATTCAACCACATCCTGCTATTTTATGAAGCTAAAAATTCTGGTATACACATCTTTAGTTACAAAAAGATTTCACTTGCAACTGTCCCTTATGCTTGAATTAACCAAGGAATTATGCTCATAACTGTCATTATTCAATCCTAAGATCTTAGTTTTCGAGTATTTCTAATAGAATTTAGATAATTTAGATTTAGAAATTCTAAACAAAGAAACAAAAAATGAGAATTCCATTTTGAATTCCCCTATATATATATATAACCAAAAACAAAAAAAAAAGCCAACAAGATATTATCATACATTCTCCAGCTTTGAGCTCAGAATTATGAAACTTGACAAATTATACAAAAAAAAATCCACACTTGCTGACTAAGTAATTGAAGATCAGAAGGAATAATACTAATCTCAATAGCAATCCATGATAAGCATTATCAAAAAGTTTTTTTTTTTTTTTTAAAAAAGCAGTGAAAATTATGGCAACCAATGCACTGAATTCCAATTTGTGGGATCAAAACCAACAAATACAGCAAAACCCAATAATCAAGACACGGGAAATCGGGGAAATCACAAGAGTCAAAGGGAAGTAAAAACAGGTCAAACGCAAAGTCAAAGGAGAGAGAATTTAGGGCTTTACCTTCCATATTAGAGAGCTGAGAGCTGCGGATCTTCCTCGACGCTCTGTGTATCTCCTTCTTCTTCTGTTACTTACAATATCACAATCAGTAGCCCTGAAGAACAACAACAAATTTTCTTCACGATTAAGCGGCTACTTTTGATTACCATTTTCTTTCTTTATTTTCTTTTCTCCTCAGTTTTTTTTTTTTTTTTTTGTGATTAATTTTATATTATTATTATTATTATATTGTTTGGAGAGACTTTGTCTCTTTGTGTCTCTGGTAGCAAGAGACGGCTCTCCTTTCTTTTTAGCTAGTAATGGGAGGTACAGTAAAGTCTATACCTTTTTTTTTTTTTTTTTCCTTTTTTGGTGAAAGCGGTAAAGTCTAGACTTAGATTACATGAAGATGAAGGTGAAGAGGAAAGAAAATATTGAAAAAAGGGCTAAAATGGAAGTATAGTATGGAGGAAAATATGACATTGCAGTTCACAAACATATAAGGGAGAGTATAAACCTTTCGTTTCCACCTTAATCACTTCTTAACATGGGTTACTAACTTACTATGACAAATTAGTATCTCTATTTTAAACCATTAATAAATTGAGTTAAATTATCTAACGTTATTAAAAATATATCACTTTTTTAAAAAATAAAAAGGAAATATATTTATAGTTTAATATTTCAACTTATGATTTATTTTTATAATAAATTAGTGTCCTATTTTATAATATCAAAAAATAATATATTTATTTATTTATTTATAATAACAAATATAAAATTTTTTTATAGATGATTTTTTAGTGATTCAATTAATTTTTTAATTTTTATATAATTTTATAAGAGTATAATTTCATATATATATATATATATTGATCAATTTAAAAATTTATGTTATTAATGCATTGTTAATAATTTTATAATAAATAACATACAATTTTAAAATTTTATGTATTTTTAATTTAATTAATTTAAAACTTATATTATTAATAAATTATTAATACTTTTACAATAGTTAAAATTTCATTTTGCATAATTAAAATAATTTAAAAATTGTAGTTTCATAATTATAATACACACACCACACTCACACACACATATTTTATTAGAAACTTATGTTAATGCATTATTAAAAACTTTACAATATATATATATATTGATATGATGCAATGATAGTGAGAGAATAGTACTTGTCTTTTTTTGCTTCAATTTGAATGTCTTTATTTATACTTGCTATTTTCAATTGCTTAATTTATGAATAAAAAATTATCGAAAAATATTCAACAAGTGAATCATGAATTATATAATAAATTTTTACTAATTTACATGAACATTGATTATGAGTATTTAAAATCAGGATTCATACACTTTTTTTTAAAAAATATTAAATTAAAATATTTTTTAATTGCATATAATATGATAAATATTCATGAACAATATAATTAGAAAAAAAAAATTGAATTAATAATCATCGATAATTCTCCTCCTATCGGACCCAATATTTTTTTATAGTTTTTTTATGTGCTACCATAATAGTGAAAAAATAATACTTGATCTTTTTACTTCAGTTTGAATATCTTGATTGGTATTTAATTTTAACTGTTATAAAATTATTAATAATTTATTAATAATATAAATTTTATATTAATTAAA
>CATIWO010161070.1:0-23145 GCA_949673435.1 Macaranga tanarius | reverse complement strand
GTTAATTTAATAAATACTATAAAAATTACTATTTAATGTTACATTAATTAAATAAAAATTTAAACTAATTAAATTATTTTTAAATAATAATTTAAATCAAAATAATAAAATAAGTATTAATTTGAATATAAAAATTGAATTAAAATAATAATAAACAACATTAATAATTTTTAAATTAAAAATTTAATTTTGAACTCAAATTGCTTATATAATCGTTCTACATGTATCAATTAAAAATATATATATTAAACTATATATATATATATATGCATCAATTTGCTAAAAAATTAATAGTTCATGATAAAATTACAAAAAATATCAAAGTTTGTGCATTGTTTTACAAATTATCAAAAAGATACATTTTGACGTGGCGCCTACGTGGACTGACTCAAATTTTCCAGTGGCCATGTCAGCAAGATTTCATTGGATTTTCAACCGGTGCATGGAATTATAAAAATAAAAAAGTTTGTGCATAAAATTGCCAAAAGTGTCAAAGTTCATGCATTTTTTTTATAAATAACCCTATTATTTATTATCTTTCATTTCTATTATTACCTTCACTAGAATACTCAACTAATGGAATAACGATGAAGAAGATATTACCTAAAACTATCAGAAAGAATCTCTTAACAACATATATGTTTCAATGTCATTACCTTAGAATAATGGTACCAACTTCTTTTTTTTTTTTTTTGAAATCCAAAGGAATGAAATTGCATTAACTTAACAAATCCTGAACAAGAACATCAATAAAAAAGGCAGGGATATATCCTCACTTGAAAAAGCCAGACAAAGAATGGGCAGACTTAGCTAGTAAATGGGTTATGCTGTTTGCTGACCTTCTAACAAAACGAACTTGCATACAACAAAAATGAGAAAACAATTGCTTATAATCTTCAATGATCAGGCCAAGACTGGACCTAACAACTTCCTTCATGCGGAAATAAAGCACCACCTGTTATGCATCAATTTTAATAATGACATGCTCTCATTGCTTAGTTTTAAGCCATCTAAGAGCTTCTCAGACATCAATGGCCTCTACTTCTTTAGCTGAAAATGAGCCTCGAATAGACTTTGAAAATGCAGTAACCCAAACACCCTAATTATCCCTTACCGTACATGTAACACCAATCCTATCATCACTTTCAAAAAGGGCAGCATCGATATTAGCTTTAACAAACCCAGAAGGTGGTTTACACTAAATCATAGAGCCTTCCACCTCACTAACCCCCAAATCCGCATCAATCTCAACATCCTTTGTGCCAGCAAATTGAACGAGGTTCCACCGAAATAGTAAATTACTTGCTGAGTTTACAATCTGACACTTAGCCATACATTTATTATTCCACACCATATTATTCTGATTATTCCAAATGTTCTAGCAAATAATGGCTATCAGAGCACAATCTTCCATCCCGAACCTATTATAATAAGTTTTAACCCAATCTACAAAGGAGGACAACCCCAGACACGAAAAACCCAAACTTAATGCTAACTAACACTCTCTAGCTTTAGAACACTTAACCAACACATGAATTGTTAATTCCACAGCATCCTGACATACAGGGTAAACATTATCAATTTGAACTTTCCTACTTCTTAAAGGAACAGCCGTTGGGAGTAGATTTGAATAAGCCCACTAAAGAAAATTCTTTACCTTTAGCGGCATTGGAAGCTTCCAAAGTTTGGACCAAAAAACACTATTCCCACCCTCTAACTTACCCTGTAACATACGGTAGCAACTGTGCACAGAGTATAAACCCTTTGAGTCCCTTACCCAAGCCTAATTATCACGAACATTCCTGGTACTCAAAGGAATTTTCAGAATCAGATTACAATCCTTGGCATTAAATAAATTAAAAATCACATCCATATCCCACTCTTTTTTTTATCAACACAGAATATATTAGCCACCTTCACAGATTCAAGCCCTACAGAAGGCAGAGTGGTAACTTACAGATTATCACCACATGGTAGCCAAGGATCATGCCAAATATAAATATTCATCCCATTCCCAACTTGACGGTAAAAACCCTTCATAATAAGATTTCTTGCCTCTCATATACCCCACCATACCAGACTGGGATTATACCCTAAAAGCACCTCAAGAAATAAGAGATTAGGGAAATATTTGGCTTGGTAAACATGAGAAATCAATAAGGATGGGGATGTTAGCAATCTCCAAACATGCTTGCCCACCATAGCCATATTAAAATCTCTAAGCTTTTTAAAGCAAATGCCACCCAACTTCTTAGGCAAACAAAGCTTATCGTACCGAGTCCAACGAATGCCTTTACCAAAGTTCTATTGCTTCCCCTACCAAAATGAGTTCAGTATACACTTAAGCTCAGCACAAAGGTCATTTGGCAAAAGAAAAACACTAATCGCAAAGTTTGGCAAAGTCTACCCCACTATTTTAATCAGAATTTCTTTACCTGCTTTAAAGAGAAAATGATAATCCCAACTTTAAATCTACTATCAGACACGCTCTTTAATATAGGCAAAAATATCTTTCTTATTTCGCCCTACAAAGGAAGGAAACCCAATATACTTCCTATAGTTATTTATCTTATACACATTCAAATAAGCACAAATCGATGCCCTAAAAGCCTCCGATGTATTGGAACTGAACAAAAGAGAGGACTTGTCATAGTTAATCTGCTGACCAGAGGCCCTTTTATAGACCCAAAGAACATCCTTGATTATAACACATTCACAATCCGTAGCTCTAAAAAAAAGAATGGAGTCATCAGTGAAAAATAAGTGTGTAATAGAAAGAGCACGTTGAGCTACTCGACAACCATGAATAAGACACAAATCTTCCTTCTTCTTTAATAATGCACTAAGCCCTTCCACACAGATAATAAACAAACAGGGAGACAAGGGATCCCCTTGACGCAAGCCACGATTAGGAACAATCTAGCCAGAATTTTTACCATTATAAGAGACAAAATACCGAACATTGGTGACACAAAACATAACCCGATTAATAAACTCATCACAAAAACCTAACCTACGCAACATAGCTTCAAGAAATTGCCATTCAATATGATCATAATTCGTACTCATATTAAGTTTTAATGCAATAATTGTAAACCCGATCCTACCACTATCCTTATTAGAAGGTCGAACACTTGACCTTTCTAACTTAAGTACTGATGTGGTCGAGTATTACTTCTTTTCTAATCATCAACTAGTTAACTTTTAATCATATAAATGTAATATAATACATTCCAAAATTTCTTCATCACCATTATACACCAATCTCGCAATACAAGTTATTAATTTATAACTATTTAAAACTATAACATACTATTACCAAATATTCTATCTAAATAATATTCTTGAGATTCTTCACTGCTCATACTTCATTTATTAAATATCTAGCTATCTTTCGGTCAATTACTGAACTCTGAAAAATTAATAAAAAGGAGTGGTGAGTATTTCTAGTGGAAAATACTCAGTAAGTGAATAAATTAACAAGAAATAAAATATTTTAATAAATCTCGATATCTCAAAAGATGAAAGCTCAAACACACAACTTAGAATAAGATTATAATAGCACTGTCAAAGTAAATTATACACATATTACAGTAATATTAGGTTTAGTGTGATCTAATATTACACCAAACGCAATACCACTAATCAACACTTAAACCAATATTAACTCAAATGCCAAATCCTAATTAATATATGTATCTAGCTCAAGACAGCAGAACAATATATACCTTGGATATGGTCTTACATTTACAAGAGAGAATATATACCTGACCCTAGGCAATAGCCATACACACTTACATACTTAATCACTTTATATTTATAAGGTAGAATGTGTATCTGGCCCCAGGTAGTAGTTATGCACACTCATCAATCCTACATTTATAAGGTAAAATGTGCACCTGGTCCCTAGCAACAATTATACATATTTACCAGCTTACATTTACAGGGTAAGATGTGTACCCGGCCTGAGGCATCAGCTGTACTCATCTACCAACCTTGCCATGTCCCCGACATGGACTTACTAACTCTTAGTACCATATGCACTGATACTCATCATTATATCAATCACTCGTGAGTTGCTGTATCCCGGACACAGTCTTATATCTCACCATCTCAGAATATTTTCAAATCTGTTTATTTTTTTAATCAATCAAAACTTTATATTTACATTGTAAATCATATATATCATAAATATGGGTTAAACATTGATCAGAAACAACTCAAAACAATATTTTAAATCACTGAGGCATCGGCACAGTGCAGAGGCACTGCCTCTATGCCCTCTGAGGTGCTACATGTTCACCTTTAAGTCACTAAGGTGCCGTCTAAATGGCTTGCTGAGGCATCACCTTAATGCTCACTAAGGCACCGCCTGAGGGCCATTGACGCCTCAATGCACAAGAGCGCCGCCTCAGTGTAATCAGACACCTCCTAATCGCACTGTTGCAGTATTTAAATTTTTAAAATTTCATACCAGAGAGATTAAAATACCTAAAAATAATCCGATAAATGTAAGGATTTAAGAAAAACAGAGAAAAGAAGAAAATCCACTCACGGAAATGTCAGTTCCTCCCTTCGTCTCTTCTTTCCTCTCCTCCTGTGGCTCTTTCCTTCTTCTTTCTTTTGCTTTCTTTTTTTTTTTAGTCATAGATATGGCAGTTTAGCTATATCCTCCTTTTAGCCCCTCAACTTTACTTCTTTCAATTAAGTCCTTCCTCCAAACTTATTTTTATTACAATTTAGTCCTAGCCTAAAATAACTTTAATTATTCAGGTACAGACATGACATCAATACTATCCTTTCCTTATTTCTTTCGCTTCAAATAATGGGTAGCCTCATATGCAATGAAAATATTATCCGTAATTAAGTGGCCTTTAATAAAAGCACTTTAATTCTCATAGATGATATTTGGCAGAATACCCTTTATACAATTGGCAAGGAGTTTAGAAATCACTTAATATAGGACATTGCACAACGATATAGGGCGTAAGTCACCCATTTGGCTAGGACTTTTACACTTGGGAATAAGAGTGATAGAAGTAGCACCTAGTGAATCATTAAAATGGCCCTTTTTAAAAAACTCTTTACAAAGGCGGATAACATCAGTACCAACTACTGACCAAAATCACTGGAAGAAAGTGAGATTCATACCATCCATACTAGGAGCCTTATTCGGATGCATATCAAACACAACAATAAAAATTTTCAGATTAGATAAAGGCGCCATCAAATCAATATTATGCTCAGTTACTTTAGCTTGAATCAAGTGAGTACTATTCTCATAATCAATAGATGAAGAAGAGAAAATATTAGAGAAGTAATTTTGCATGAGAGACCCAAGCTCATTATCACTGGAACACTAAACCCCATTATCATCTCGCAGCTTAACAATACTATTCTTTTTTCTCCGTTTTGAAGTAGTAGAATGAAAAAATCTAGAATTTGTATCACCTTGCCTGAGCCAATGCTGTTTGGCTCGTTGCTGCTAATAGGGGTGAGCAAATGTCAGTTCGGTTTAAAAATGCCTAAAACCAAACTGAACCGAACCTATATCAGTTCAGTTCAGTTTTGTTAAAAAATTCCTAAAACCAAATTGAACCGAACCAAATTTTTTCGGTTCAGTTATTTTTAATTTTTAATTTCTTTTCAATTTTTTAATTTTAAAATTATTTTATTTATGTAATTTTACAATATTCTAATAAGATTTATAAGATATATTAATATAAATTTTTTATATTTATTTTATTTATTAATTTTTTTTAAAAAATCAAATAAACAGATTCTCTAAAATATTTAAATACGTTTTGTTAGAATTTTTTTGGTAGTAAATAATTTTATTAAGAATTTTATATATTTAGAAACTAATATTATTAATAAAATTTAAAAAATTAGTACTAAACCAATCAAACCGACCTATAAATATATATAAAATTTTAAATATATTATGAATTTCAGTTCAGTTCGGTTTAATATATATTTTTTTACTTTGAAAATTGAACCAAACTGAACTTATTTTATTTTAGTTTAGTTTAAACCGAATTAACAATTTTTACCATAGAAACCGAACTGAACCAGTCGGTTCGGTTTGATTTTCAATTTTTGATTATTTTTGCTCACCCCTGGCTGCCAATACACCTCCTGCTGCTTTAAATACTCATCATACTCTGCTTCACACTGTTTCAACTCAGTAATTCCCACCGTATGCATATGCTAAGGGGAAGCTAAACAATGTTTTAACCTCAAAATTCTACGATAAAAATCTGAAACTAAAGAGAAGCCTCATTGAAACAGCTTGTCACCACACCTTTTCTTCAATTAAAATCCCAGTCAGGTTATTCTAGTAATTAGCAACAATGTCACCACACTCTACTTTCCTCAACCATACATTTTTAAATATGAACCGCCAAACATGAGGCACGAAAATAAGCTTTTTGACCTCTAGAAATATAAGAAGGTGATCGGAAGAAGAGTAACAAAGGGATAAAACCCGTGTCTCACTGAAATGTTGAATCCAATTTCTAGAAGCAAGAGCTTAATTGAGTTTCTCCTCAACCCAGTTAATAGACCCACGAGATCTTTCCCAAGTGAACTGATAGCCAATCAATCCCAAATCAACTAATCCACTATCCTTCATAGCATCCCTGAAACCTGAATTAACAGATGAGGGTAAGCACACCAACCACGCCTCTCAGACTCATAAATGAGATCATTGAAATCGCCTAACACACACCATATTAAAGAAGAGCAACCAAACAAATCTCTCAATAAATCCCAAGAATCTGACCTTCTATTTCGATTAGGATGACTATAGAACCCTGTGAGCCTCCAAATACCTAAACTTTCAATACTAACTTGTACATTAATAAAGTGAGGGGATGAGCCCAAAATAGTTACCACATCTTTATTCTTCCATAACATTGCAAGCCCACCACTATTCCCAATATTATCAACTGCAAACAACCCTTTAAAGTTCAACTGAGCCCAAACAATCTCTAACTTCTCTTTATTAGCTATTGTCCCAATAAAAAAAATAATGCTAGGCTTTTTTTATCTTGGACAATATCCTTAAGAACATGAAATGCTCGTGGGTTGCCCAGCCTATGACAGTTTTAAGATAGGGTACTCATTAGGCTTAGTGAGCCTGAAAACTAGGACCCGTCACTTTTACATTTTTTGAACCTGAGTTAGTCTCCTCCTTTGGGTTAGATTCAAGCCCATCTATCAAGTCCACATAACCTTCTCTGTCATAAACACACCTTTTTTTGCCCTTAGAAATAATAATACCTTTTCCCACCCTACTAATACTAGAAAAAGAACTCTGCAATATAGTAGGGTTTATTTCCTTTACAATCCCATTATTTACTCCTATAATCATAGGGTCATTAAAAACAGTTAATCCTTTCACCAAAGCAACTCCCTCGTTATCTCCACTAACCATGCCAATTAGCAACTAGATGACCTGCCCTCTCTTTTCATCAGAATCTATCTTTAAGCCGCCATTAACCTTCTCTTTCTTAGGTGGAGCATTCCTTAACCATTTTTCACCAAAATTATTTCTTATTCTCTGAGACACTGCCTTTAACCAAGGACCATAAGCACGAACACTCTACTTTGATGGATTATCAAATACCACTGGGTAAAATTTCTCTGTGTAATCAAGCTTACCACATAAAAAGCAAAAATGTTGGTGATATTTATACTTAAAATCAATTATTTCTTATTCTCCGAGACACCGCCTTCAACGAAGGACCATAAGGACGAACACTTTACTTTGATGGAGTATCAAATACCACTGGGTAAAATTTCTTCGTATAATTAAACTTGCCATATGCAAAGCAAAAATGTTAGTGATATTCATACTTAAAATCAATCTAAAACCAGTCACCCTCTACTTTCTTAAGCTTCATCTTTTGGACTAGAGGTTTTCGAACATCAAAAACAATCTGAATCCAAAGATAATTCTTCCATATGCCAGTAAAATTATTGGGATTAGATGCTACAAATGTCCCAATATAGTTTCCTATATCCCGAGCAATGCGCTTTAAAAAGAAACCGACTGGCACATTAAAAGCCTGCACCCATACATCAAAATGAAACAAGGGAACTTGTAAAGGTATTTCATCATCCGTCAATTACTTAACGAACAACAAATTTTGTTTGAAAGATCAAGGCCCACTCTCTAAAACCCTTGCAACATCAAGTTCGTGAAAGAACTGAAATTAAAAATGTTGATTTCTAATATCCCTTATAATAACACCATGTACTGATTTCCATAAAGAAGCCAACATATTCTTCTTTGAAGGAAAGTGAATATTTTTATCTAGTAGAAAAAGCCCTACCAAATAGAGATGGAGATCCTCAACAGGAGCTTCCACTGCCTCTTGCTCATATTCCAGCCCCCTATTTTCCTCTTCAGCCAATGTTAATGATGCATAAGCATCATTTAAAGAACGACTATCTATTGAATTACTACTAGAAGCCATAGGAAAGAAATGGAACAAACTTAAAGAAAGAACTTTAACAGAAACAAATGATTATTAGGAAAAGTGAATTAAATCCAAATAAAATAGGAACGGAACAAACTTTTGTCACATAGACAAGATAAAATAAAACTTATTATATAGACAAGACCTTTTATTTTTTAGTACCAACTTAAATATAAATAAATTAATGAGTCTCAAAATTCTTAGAAACATAATCTGATGGCAAGAAATGCATACTTAACATAAATATAACATATTATAAATATATACATTCCTCTACTATCATTTCTAACATCAAACTTATGTATCATAAAAGATACACATATAAATATATACAAATGAGAGTACCAAATGCATAAAAAATAAATCTCAAAATACATGATCATATTGGACTCGACATCTCTCTCTCTCTCACAAGGTCAGTTTCTAAGTCGACCAAAAAGGGATGCATGCAGAAGACAATCCCATCAACCTAGCCAAGACCACTATAGGTCACTCAACTTAGCATCAAAAAGTGTACAATGAAGCTCCAAGGGTGTAGTCTGGCAGTAAGGTAAAAAGACCAAAAAAAGAATATAAGCTCTCTCTACATCACACCCAAGTCAGTGTGACCTGGACGTTAGTAGTGGTCTCATAAAATACCCTGAAGGTGTTACAGATGTTGTCTAGGTGCTCCTCTCTAATAGCGGACAAATGGACTGATGCTTTTATAGGTCAGGTCAGCATCTACATTATGACAAATAGTATACTTCACTAGAGTCTCGGCCTCAGTAATCTCATAAGTTATAGTGGTCCACTGGACAACTATACTTACCAAGCTAGATATACTGAACTAATTATCTAAATTGAAAACAGTTTTACAAATAAAGGGGTGAGTAATTTTATAAGAAAATTACCTAGTGAATAGGCAGAAATAACAATCCAACAATTAAATTAATTATTCATAAATAAATGGAAATTAAAAATAAGGATGAATAAATAAATAAATAATAAATGAATAAATAAATGAATGGGGTTGTCTAGTTCTAAGAATGATTACACTAATGGTGTGCGTTAAATTAAATACCCTAGTCTCAAAGACTAAGTATAGAGTAAGTAGGGTATCAAACACTAGGGAATTTAGAGCAATTTTACATTAATCGAGTAAATACTTAGATGGATCGGCAAATGTTATAAAAGAAGATGTTGAATTGTTCTAACAATTATAAAATTACTAAAAATTACAAATTACTCTAATTAATTTAAATGTACTAACAACAAGTTCAAGCAATGTTCATTAGAACCACAATTCAGAATTAATCAAAGAACTATAAAAAGTAACAAACATATAAACACATGCAATGATTGGAGAATATGACTAACAATCCTTAAAAGCAACTGTCATTGTCAATTAAGGGTATTTCCATCTAGAGTCTACAAGTACTCTCATGACATTATAGAGATAAATAAAAATTATTAAATTCCTTGCCAATTCTTTAACCCCTCAAAGTGGATTTCTTATCTCCAAGTACTTTCCTATCCTTTAAGTAATTTCAATTGCATTTCCACCAAAATGTCCCAACTCTCATTGTGAACATTTAATTAACAAGTTATATATGGTTATCAAGCACACATAACACATTCAAACACTCAATTGAAACTAAATCATTCATGTATTATAAAAGATAAAAATATAGTTCATAAGATTAATTCATCCTTGCAATTCTAATAAACAAGGACTTAGCCAAGATACATGATAGTCATTATCAAACAACAAGAAAGTATTTTAAACATCAAGCAACTAAATAGAGAAAAGAGAAAAAGATATAGCAATTTTGTTTGATGAATTCTCCAATGTTCTCCGGAAGGGTACTTGATATTGGATAGCCCTTTTGATGTCTTCGTTGACTTCTTAAATATGTTTTCACTTAAACACTTAGATTTTCTCTCTAATAATAAAAACTAAATAATACTAATTACTTCTAAGCAAAAACTAAGTATTTTTCATACAAAAAAAAGTTAAGTTCATGTATTTATAGGCCTTTAGATATCCCAGCTTGTGCTCCTTCTAAATGGATGTAAATGTGAAAGGGTGTAAAAACCACTCGGCACCACTGTGCCAACTCAAATGAGACTCGGAACCAGGAGGCTCTATCAAAACTCATGCCACCATGCCGACTCAGACAACTCGGCATGGCTCTTCTTGGGTGCATTGGTGATGACTCGACATAGAGTGACGGCTCGGCACCTTTATCTTCCTTAGCTTTTGCATACCATTCTTTACTCTAATGCATTAAAATGCACCTCCAAGTATGAATTTAACCTAAGAAGACTTACAAATTACAAAAAAAAAAAAGACAAAAACAACAAAAATAACAATAACAACACAATAGTCAAACAAATGCAAATGAAATCTAGCCAAAAGTGAACACAGCTATCCTAAATAACTATACTATTTTGCATTTTAACAACTAACTTTTCATTTCTTTTTATTTAAATAAATAGAATATTCTTGGTTCAATATTTATATTTTATTGTGCGTAACAGAATTTAACTTTTAAATTCTTTTCCTCAATAATTTGTTTATCACGTACTTTGGATTGTATATTATTCTTTTTTGAGCTTACTAGCTCGTTTTAATCACATATATATACTATATCAGAGTGATATAATAATATAGTGAGATGATATATATATATATATATATATATATCAGCTCACTATATTATTATATCACTCTGATATATCACTATGATCCACCTATCTCATTTCTTAGTATTACAACTCAAGAGTATCATATAGTCCTTACTATATTATTATATCACTCTGATACATCAATATGATCCACATATCTCATTTCTTAGTATTACAACTCAAGAGTATCATATAGTCCTTACTGATTGTATCTTACAACATCATTTCTCAATAAATTTGTATGCATACTTATCAACCATATGGATTCGCCCCAAAGGCATCTCTGAATCCATTCACTGTCCCAAAGACAGTTCCTCAATAATTTATTTATCACGTACTTTGGATTGTATATTATTCTTTTTTTGAGCTTACTAGCTCATTTTAATCACGCGTATATATATATATATATATATATATATATATATATATATATATATATATCATCTTACTATATTATTATATCACTTTGATATATCACTATGATCCACGTATCTCATTTCATAGTATTACAGCTCAAGAGTATCATACAGTCCTTACTATATTATTATATCACTCTGATACATCACTATGATCCACGTATCTCATTTCTTAGTATTACAACTCAAGAGTATCATATAGTCCTTACTGACTATACCTCACAACATCATTTCTTAATAAATTTATATGTATACTTATCAATCATATGGATTCACCCCAAAGGCATCTCTAACTCCATTCACTGTTCCAGAGACAGTTATTATTTGGTTGGCTAACTCACTCTCAACAATAATAATAAAATATATATATATATATAATATAATATAATATATACACTGTTACTTCCATATTACATTTTCAGTTACACTATTCAATTCTATTATCATTTGGAATATATTATTCACCTTGGTTTTCTTTCGTAATTTCATGTATACTCAGTTTAGCGTAACTTAGAATATGATTTTAGTCTTTATGTCTGAGATTTGAGAATT
Source organism: Macaranga tanarius (assembly GCA_949673435.1). Taxonomy (NCBI): domain Eukaryota; kingdom Viridiplantae; phylum Streptophyta; class Magnoliopsida; order Malpighiales; family Euphorbiaceae; genus Macaranga; species Macaranga tanarius. Next base: position 11,021 of record CATIWO010161070.1, on the reverse strand, counting down.
TATTCACGTCATATCGGTGATCAGGTTCTATTCAACCCAATTTGATTAAATCATATTAACCCTAATGTTTATGTATGTTTATACATATTTCGGTTTGAGTTTACGTTCCAAAGTTTACATTTTATTCTGTTTAATTTTAAAAATTCAGCCACAAAAGTGCCTCTTCAGTACTAAGGTGTTGCCTTGAGGCACCTTCTCAATACATTAAGGTGTTACCTTATTACTCTTGAGGCGTCGCCTGATTGTTCAGGCACCGCCTGAATGCAATTTAGTCACGTTCTTCACTCAAATTTTGACAAAAAAAATAACCAAAAATTCAGGTTTACACCACTCATTGTCTCATAAAACCCCACAATATATATTTTAGCTATCCTAGCACATGTATAGTTTGTTAATGTACACAATTTACTTCACATTCATACTATATTTCCACATTCAAAACTTCATAATTTGAATTGAAATAAAAAGGAACAACTAAAAGTAAGTCTAGTCATAAGGTTTAGTACTTAATTCCACTAATTTTTGAAAATTGGAAACCCTAACTACAGTGTAAACTTCCTCTTCTTCTTCTTCTCCAAATGTTTTTTCTTCTTTCTTTCTTCCTCTCCTTCTGTATTTTTTAACACATAAGCCTCTCTCTTTTTTTTTTCCTTTAATTATTCCCTTATTTCATCATAAGTCTTCATATAATATTTTTCTTTTTCAATATAATCCTCGATTACTTCCAATTCCATCAAATTCCCATATTTGATTTTATTCTAATTAGTTCTTTTAAATCCAACTCTCCCGAAAATAGTACTCAAATATATTTAATTAAATCTTAAACTTTTACTAAATCTCATTAACCTAGTCCTGAGGTTACGTATGTTATAATTTTTCCCCTCTAAAAAGAAATTTTGTCCTAAAAATTTGTACGATAAATCTTTTTCAAGTTATAAAAGATCTGGGTATTGCTGTCTAATACCCTCTTCTTTCTTCCAAGTAGCTTCCTCTTGGGAATAATTTTTTCATAGTACCTTGACTAATGGAATAGTTTTATTTCTTAATACTTTTTGATCTCTTGCTAAAATAGCCACTAGTACTTCTTCATAACTCAATATTTCTTTCAATTTCACTAGCTGTTCTTGCAAAACATGGGTAGGATTACTTCGATATCTTCTTAACATTGACACATGAAATACATCATGCACTCCCTCTAACTTAGGCGGTAAGGCTAATTAATAGGCTACGAGTCCAATAGGCTCAACCACTTCGTATAACCCGATATATCTTAGACTTAACTTTTCTCGTTTGCCAAACTTTATTACGCCTTTCCATGGATATATCTTTAAAAATACTTTATCACTTACACCAAACTCAATATCAGCTCTTAAGATTAGCGTAACTTCACTGTCTATCCTAAGCTGCTTTAAGATTTTCCTTAACTATTTGAATATTATCCGCAGTTAACTGTACCAATTTGGGACCCAATAATTCCTTTTCTCTAACTTCTTCCCAACAAATAGGAGTTCTACACTTCCTACCATACAGAGCCTCAAATGATGCCATATCCAAACTACCTTGGTAACTATTATTATAAGAAAATTCTATTAAAGGCACTTGCTTATCCCAATTTCCACCAAAATCTAAGGCACTAGCTCTCAACACATCCTTTAATACTTCTATTGTCCTCTCAGATTGTCCATCAGTTTGGAGATGAAAAGCAATACTAAACCTCAATCTAGTGCCTAAAGCTTCCTGTAAACTTGGCTAGATTCATGAGGTGAACCTCAGATTATGATCTGACACAATTGACACTAGCGTTCCATACAACTTTATCACTTCTTTAATATACAACTCTACTAACGTATCTAAACTATAACTAATCCTGATTGGCAAGAAATATGCTGATTTAGTTAATCTATCCACAATCACTCATACTACAATATTTCTTTATTAAGTTCTCGACAATCCAACTACAAAATCCATAGTTATATATTCTCATTTCCATTCTGGTATTGGCAAAGATTGCAACAAACCAGCTGGATGTCTATGCTCAGCCTTAACTTATTGACAAATTAAGCACTTGGAAACATAATATATTATGTCTTTCTTTATTCCTTTCTACTAATAATGCTCTCTTAAAATTCTATACATCTTTGTGCTTCTTGGATACATTGCATAGGCAGAATAATATGCTTCTTCTAAAATTTCTCTTCTCAATTCACCCTTATTTGGCACATATATTCTTTTCCCCATCCTTATCACTCCTTCACTGTCATAAGTTATGTCCTTATTTCTTCCATTCTTTATATCCTCATACCACTTTCCTACTGCATCATTTATTTTTTGTGCCTGTACAATCATTTTCATTAATAGTGGTCTTACTTTCAATATAGCCAATATAACTTTTGAAGTATCTTTGCTAAATTCAACATTTAATTTCCTTAATTCCACCAATAATGGCATTCTTTTAGCATGAATATAATATAGATTTCTAGTGAATTTTTTACTAAGTCCATCTGCCACCACATCGGCTTTACCAGGGTGATACTCAATGGTATAATCATAATCTTTTAACAACTCCACCCAATGCCTTTATCTCAAATTCAATTCTTTTTGACTTAAAATGTACTTTAGACTTTTATGGTCCATAAAAATTTGGCATATTTCTCTGTAGAGATAATGCCTCCATATCTTTACTGGAAAAACCACTGCTGCCAATTTTAAATCATGTGTGGGATAGTTCTGCTCAAGCGGTCTCAGTTGTCGTGATGTATAGGCAATTACTTTACCATCTTAAATCAACACACAACCCAGTTCTTATCTTGAAGTATCACTATATACCACATATTTACCCTATCAATAGGCAATGATAACACAGGCGCAGAAGTCAACTTCTCTTTTAAAATATCAAAGCTTTGTTAGCACTTAGGAGTCCAAACAAACTTCAGATTCTTCCTTAATAACTTTATCAATGGTGATGCAATAATTGAGAAATCTCATAAATCTTCTGTAATAACCTGCCAAACCTATAAAACTCCAAACTTTAGTCCCATTCTTAAGTAGTTCCCAGTTTACTATAGTAGCAATTTTATTAAGATCAACGTATACCCCTTCTGTAGATATCACATGCCCTAAAAATACCACCTTACCTAACCAAAACTCACATTTGTTGAACTTTGCATATAGTTGCTTATCTTTTAAGATTTCTAACACTATTCTCAAATGATCATCATGTTCCTTTTTTGACTTAAAATACACTAGAATATCATCAATGAATATAATCACAGACCTATCTAGATAAGGTTTGAGAATTTGGTTCATTAAATCTATAAATACTGCTGGTGCATTCATAAGCCCAAATGGCATTATTGAAAATTCATAATGTCCATATCTCATTTTGAAAATAGTTTTAGGAACATCTGATTCCTTGATTCTCAATTAATGATAACCAGATCTCAAATCTATTTTTGAAAACACTGCTACTCTTTGTAGCTGATTAAAAAAATCTTTTATCCTTGGCAAAGACCTTATTTAACTGCCTATAATCAATGCATAATCACAACGATCCATCATTCTTCTTCATAAATAGTACAGGTGTACCCCATAGAGAGAAACTAAGTCAGATAAACCCTTTATCCAATAACTCTTGTAATTGTACCTTTAACTTCTTTAACTCAGCCGGAGCCATCCTATACGGTGCTTATGATATAGGTATTATTCTTAACAAAAATTTAATTTCAAACTCAATTTCTCTCTCAGGTAGCAATCCTGGCAAATCTTTTGAAAATACATCCCCAAATTTATTTACAATAGGCATAATTTCCAAACATACTTCTTCCTTTTTCTTAACGATCATAAAAGGTAAATAAGTTTAACACCCTTTTCTAAGATATTTCGTAGCTGTCATAGCCGAAACAATCTAAGTAGGTACCTTCCTACCTTCTTCTACAAACTGAATTTCCCTACCATATTCTTTCTCAAACACTACTTGCTTTTCATAATAATTTTTATTTGCTCAGTATCGACTTAAACCATCCATACCTAGTATAGTATCAAATTCATTAAGAGGTAAGGGCATAAAATCCCACTTCATTTTATCATCTTTTATCCTTACCAAGACATCCTTAACAACAGTTTTACAAATCACACTCAACCCCATAAGCATACTAACTACTACAGGTTCATTCATACTAGACAATTTAAGTTCATTATGCATAAAAAATACGGATGATATAAATGAGAATGTAGCACCAGGATCAATCAGTATACAAGTTAACTTATAAAAAATGTAAGTCGTTCCCTTAATTATATCTAGTACATTCTCAGCATCATGTTTAGTTAATGTATAAATTATTGCTTGCTGCGCATTCTCTGCTATATTTGCCTATCCAATAGGCCTCTTTTGGGCTTTTGGAGCTTTACTGGCTTCACTACGCACCTCAGTTGATCTAGCTAAATTAGGAGATCTATCAGCTCTACCATTCTTAGGTGTACTTGATCCTTGTAGAGATTGCTCCTCAGCATATCCCTAGTATACTCACGAGCATAATGTTCCACTTCATCATACTTAAAATAATGAATCCCACTTCTTCCACAACTGCCCATATAATTTTTCCTCCAAACGTTAAACTAATATATAATAGCTCATCCCCTTAGGACGTTTCAAAAATTAATAGGCCTAGGTGAAACTATAGGTTGTCTAACAGACATTTGACTATTTTATGGCCTATTATTTCCTCTCGTTCTCATATTACTCTGAGAATAAGGAGTAAATCTTGACTTCTTACTGCTACTACCCCTCTAGGGTTGCCTCGATGTTCTTTTTTGATAATGGGATCTTGCACGATTTATCATTTCCAACTCTTTATTCAACTTTTCTTACTCCATCACCTTCTTAATCCAAAATATAAAGGTTGTACTAGTATATAAATTCAACTTTCCTTATAGGGATACATGCAATCCATCCCTAAACTTCTCACTCTTTACCTCTTCCATGGGATATATATCTTTTGCATATTGGTACAAATCTTCATACTTGTTAGTATATTTCTTGACAGTCATTAAACTTTATACTAAGTTTGCAAAAGATGCTTTTTTCTACTTCTGGAAAGTTTCAGTTAAATACTCTCTACTAAATGCTTCTTTGAACACTTGCCAAGTAAAAGCCTCTCCATATAGATTCCTTACCTAGGTCAACCAATCATCAACTTTATCGAATATAAGGCCATATACATTACTCACCTTCTCTTCATCATTTAACTGTAATATAGTAAAGGCCTTTTCCACAGTCTTGACCTAATTGTCAGCCTGACTAGGGTCTAAAGTACTATGAAAGTCATATGCTCAATACTTTTTAGCATGTTTGATAATATTCCCTGATTTTTTATACCTTTCCCTTTCTGACATTACTATGGCCATAGTATGTGCTAAATCAGCAGCATCGATATGTACCACTAGTGGTGCTAACTGGTTCGGCATATTCATTGACATCATTGGTTGCGGTAGTTGATAATTATTCCACTCTTCTAGGCACTTTTTCAAAAATTAAAATAGAAGCAGCCAGTATAAAACTATGTTATTGACTACCTATTCGAGTGTTATGCAATTCATTCCTCTCATTACCAACAGATGCTGACGATAGAGGTGATTCTCATAGAAATGCTCGACTCCTAGTTGAGATATTAGCTAACTCAACCAACTCAGCTCTATCATCCTGGACACCACATTCTCTACCTCTACCTCTACCACGTCCACGACCTCGACCTCGACCTCCTATCTGACCACCTCTAGTTCTTGCTATATTTCTGAAATTTAAAATTAATATTCTTCAATAATTTTTGCCATCAAAATTCATATCATTAGTAATATCCACCAATTTAATATTTCTTAGTGTTTATAGAATCTAATAACCTAGAGCTTTGATACCAATTAAATAAAACACCCCTACCTATCATTACCTTCATTAGAATACTCAACTAATAGAATAACGATGAAAGAGATATCACCTAAAACTATTAGAAAGAATCTCTTAATAACATATATGTTTCAATGTCATTACTTTAGAATAATGGTATTCAATGTCATTACCTTAGAATAATGGTACTAACTTAAATATAAATAAATTAATGAGTCTCAAAATACTTAGAAACATAATCTAATGGCAAGAAATGCATACTTAATATAAATATAACATATCATAAATATATACATTCCTCCATTATCATTTCTAACATCAAACGTTTTTGTCATGAAAGATACATATATAAATATATACTGATGGGAGTACACGATGCCATAAAAAATAAATCTCAAAATATATTATCATATTGGTCCCGACATCTCTCTCTCTCTCTCTTATAAGGTTGGTTTCTAACTCGACTAAAAAGGGATGCATATAGAAGACGATCTCACCAACCTAGCCAAGACCACCATAGGTCACCTAACCTAGCATCAAAAAATGTCCAATGAAGCTCCAAGGTTGTGGTTTGCCAATAAGGAAAAAAGACCAAAAAGAGGATGTAAGCTCTTTCTCTACATCACACCCAGGTCAGTGTGACCTAGAAGTCAGTGCTGGTCTCATAGAATGCCCTGAAGGTGGTACAGATGCTATCAAGGTGCTCCTTTTTGATAGCGAACAGACTGGCTGATGCTCCTATAAGCTCGACAGTAACTCGAAAGGTCAGGTCAGCATCTACATCATGACAAATAGTATACTTCACCAGAGTCTCGGCCTCAGTTACGAGACCATACTTACCAAGCTAGCTATACTGAACTAATTACCTAAATTGAAAATAGTTTTACAAATAAAGGGGTGAGTAATTTCATAGATAAATTACCTAGTGAGTAGATAGAAATAACAATCCAACAATTAAATTAATTGTTCATAAATAAATAGAAATTAAAACAAGGATGAATAAATAAATAAATAAATAAATAAATAATAAATGAATAAATAAATGAATGGGTTGTCTAGTTCCAAGAATGATTGCACTAACTTTTCATTTCTTTTTATTTAAATAAATAGAATATTCTTGGTTCAATATTTACATTTTATTGTACAATTGTCTGTTGTATATAACAGAATTTAACTTTTAAATTCTTTTCCTCAATAATTTGTTTATCACATACTTTGAATTATATATTACTCTTTTATGAGCTTACTAGCTCATTTTAATAACGTGTGTATATATATATATATATATATATATATGGGATAAGTACAGATAAGCACCCTATGGTTCAAGTGTTTTTACATTCTGGGTCTGTGATTTTTTTGTGCCATTTCAGTACTTGTGGTTTTATATTTTTGCATTTAAGTGACAAAATTTATTACAACTTGTGATTTCTCTCTCCTCAAGCATCCAAAAAATTTAATTTTTAATATAATTTGATAGAGGAGGAAAAAATAAGTATATCCATACTAGTTTTAAGTGGTAATAATAATATAAATATGTAAGTTAGTAAAAGTGTATAGTCGTTGCCTGGGGTCGGATACACATTCTACCCTATGGTTGTAAAGTGGTTAAATACATAAGTATGTATGGCCGTTGCCTGAGGCCGGGTATACATTCTCTCTTGTAAATGTAAGACCATATCCAAGGTATATATTGTTCTGCTGCCTGGGGCCATAAACATATATTAATTGGGATTTGGCATTTGAGTTAATATTGGTCTAAGTGTTTATTAAACTTAAGTTGTCATACGCATACTGACTTAAGGGTATTGTGTTCGATGTAATATTAGATCACATTAAACCCGGTATCACCGTAATATGTGTATAGTTTACTTTGACAGTGCTATTATGATCTTATTCTAAGTTGTCTGTTTGAGCTTCCTTCTTTTGAGATATCGAGATTCATTAAAATATTTTATTTCTTGTTAATTTGTTCACTCACTGAGTATTTTTCACCGGAAATACTCACATCTTCTTTTTATTAAAATTTTCAGAGTTAAGTGGATGTCTGAAAGATAGCTAGATATTTAATAAGGGAAGCAGGAGCAGTGAAGAATCTCAAGAATATTATTTAGATAGAATATTTGGTAACAGTATGTTATAGTTTTAAACAGTTGTAAAGTAATGATTTGTATTGCGAGATTTGTATATAATAATGATGGAGAAATTTTGGAATGTATTATATTCATATGATTAAGAGTTAACTAGTTGATGATTAAGTAAAAAGTAATACTCGACCACATCAGTACTTAAATTAGAAAGGTCAAGTGTGTGACCTTCTAACAAGGGCAGTGGTGGGGTCGGGTATTAGATTTGACTAGCTCGAACTGGGTTACTTTGTTATCAAGCTAAGCTTGCTATCCATTTGTTGTTCGCTAAATATATCTTCACGAGATTAAATGAGCTTTAACGAATCTAAAGAAATTTTTAAAAATATAAAATATAAGTTAAAATTATTTATTTAAAAAATTAAAGGTTTACTAAATTAATTATAAAGTTTTTAATAAAAATTTTCATTTTATATTAATAATATATTTTTTAAATATTTTTTATATGTATTATGAATAAACTTTTATATATTATATATTTAATATCAAATTATAAATGAGATAATAACACTGTTAGTCTTATAAATTATATTATTTTTTCAATTAAGTTTTATAAGAAAAGTTTTTACAATCAAGTTCTATAGGTTTTAAAAAGGCTTTACATTAATCCTATTTGTCAGTTAAAACAATTTTCTGTTAGTCAACCCTCAAAATCAAATTTTTTTTTTATATTTTAGCTATAAAATTAAAAAAAATATTATTTTTGATATTTTAAACAAATAATATTTTTGTTTTTATCTATGAATTATTCTATTATATTTAACTTTCATAATCACTATATAACTCACTATAATAATTTAAAAAAAAATTAAAAAATATATTTTGTCTTAAATTATTAGTTGTATTAACAATAATAAAGAAAACTAATTAAATATTTTTAATCTTTAAATTAGGCTATTTTATAATAAATATTTAAACAATAAAAAAAGTGAACATATTTTGATTAATACTTTAAATTGTTATAATAAAATACAATTAACTTAAGATAAAACATAATAAAATTTTTCTATTTTATCTTAAATTAAATATATTTTATGATAACAAATAAAATTATTAATTAAATGACGTTATTCTACAAATATTTATTACAAAATAGCCATATTTAAAAAATATTTTTTAAGTTGTCTAATTGAAATACAATTGAGTTTGAAATTTAGTTAAAATCTAACACAAATTACAATATTGACAAAACTAATTGTGTTTATCCAAGTATAAAAATATTTATTCGTTTAAGATATATTAATTAAAATTTATATTTACAAATAATTGAAAATACTTAATTAATTTTATTTATCATTGTTTATAAAATAATAAAATTTTATCATTGTTAATAAAATAATAATTTATGAAAAATATTTTTCAATTTTAAATTTTCTTGAAATTAATTTAGTGAGTTATATAGTTATTATAAAATTTAAATAATAAAATAAGTCATAAATAAATAAATAAAAATATAATTTATTTAAAATACAAAAAATGTCAAATTTTTATAGTTTTAGGACTGAAATGTAAAAAAAAAATTTAAATTTGAGAGTTGACTAAATGATAGAACTAACAGAAAGTTTTTTAAAATTTGTAGAACTTGATTGTTAAAATAATTTCTTATAGAACTTAACTGAAACATAATATAATTTATAGGACTAACAGTATTGTTATCTCAATTATAAATACATTGAATTTACGAGCTTGCTCACTAGTTTTTATTAAAGTTTATTTCCAAATTTCATGAGCCGAGTTTTGTGTAACTTGAACTCGACTTATATATTAAATAAGTTCTTATATACGAGACTGAACAAGGTTTTATTGAGTGAGCTTTAAGTAGGTCACGAGCAGGTTAGCTCACTTGCAGCTCTAGAATGTTTAGAGTAAAATGAGCCAAAGTTTGGCTAGTTTTGGCTTAATTCTTTTATTATCGAGTAGATCGCTATGCCATTTGTTGTTTATGAGCTATGTACAAGTTTAAATGAGCTTTAACGAGTCTAAAGAAATTTTTATAAAATATAAAATATAAAATATAAATTAAAATTATTCATTTAAAAAATTCAAAATAAAATAGTTACTAAATTTGTCACGCCCTCACTATCACTAATATTAATTAAATATATACTTAAAGACTTAATGATAGTAAGGGATTGTTTATCAATAGTATTACAATAAGTAAATACAAATCTTTAAAACTATTTTAAATGTTTACATCTCTAAATACATATGACTAGATACATTATAGTATTATCCCCAATTATATCTTCATCTTATCAATCTTCTTATTTGTCGTGGTCCGCGGCACTGCCATCACTCGCTGCTGACTAAACATGTATCCAACACCTATACTGAAAATTTTAAAACAAAGCGAGTGTGAGTAATTTCAAAAGGAAATTACCCAGTGAGTGGATTAAAAGCATTATTTTAGAAGCGATAACATAAGGAAATCTTTTAAATCCAATCTCAAATATTTTAAACAATAGAACCCATAATCTTCAAAACATTTTATTTATTTTTAAATAAAATTCAATTTAACAAAGCAACCACGTCCTTTACTCGCTTGAATAATTCATACAATCCCTTGTTTTTTTTCTTTATTCATTTACTGAATAATAGGGATTTAAATAACATTTGTAATAAATATATACTCTATATAAATGTCTATATAGCATTGCTATATATATCCTTTCCATTATGAAGTTAGAAATTTAGACATAAAATAATTCATCACACATTCTTTGATAATGTACTTTAACATACTAACAATAGGATCATCATCCATTAAAACTATAATAAATAGGAGTACTTCATACACCTACACATGATCTAAAACGCAATATCGTTCAATACTATAATATCTCACAAGTATTCATTCATTTCCAATACCCATGACAAAACAACTTAAGTGTGATAAGCACTTAAGCCCAACATAACTCAAATGTTAATCTAACCTGATATATGTAGCTGGCCCCAGGCATCAGCTCTACATATAT
>CATIWO010161061.1:0-44711 GCA_949673435.1 Macaranga tanarius | reverse complement strand
TAATTATATATATATATATATATATATATATATATATATATATATATATATATATATATATATATATATATATATATATATAATATCGTACTATTATCTCTTTTGTTATTTGATATTGTTAATTAACTTGGCTAACAGACTAAATTGATGATAAAAGGATTCAATTTGATTTGACCCTCAAATTAAAAACTTCACCAAAATTAAATATTTATTTTTAGCAAGATTTACTCTTCTTGAATAAAAAAAATGTTAATTGGTGTTTTTTAATTGCTCTAATTTTTAATTTAAAAGAAATTTAATCCTAGCATCTAATGAAAATTATGATTAAATAATATTTTCAATTTATTTATAACATTTATACATTTAAAAAAATATATTCATATTAATATTATTAATTTCATAATTATATGTTTATATTTTGATATATTTACATGTTTAATAGTTTTTTATATAATATATTCACCAACATATGAAAGATTCATAAGAATTATGAGTACAATATTTTCTATTACTTTTTCTATATACTTTCTTGTATAGATAATTTATTCAGAATGATAAAACTGTTTTTATTTGTAAAGTATATTATTCAAAATTTTATTAATTATTGTTATTATTATGTTAAATGGCCATTAAAGATATTATTTATTTTATATGTAATTTTGTATATTTCTTATAATATTTTTAGCTATGTAAATTATTTAAAAATAATATATAATATTAAATAAGAAATTTATTATCTTTGATTTATATGTTACTTTCAAATTTTAAATTCTTAAATTTGTGAAATTATTTATAATTAAATGAATTTCTAATAAAATAGTTTAAATTTTCAAATTATTTTAATATTATTATATCTAAATTTATCGTAAAAATAAAATTTTTAATTTTTATCATCTTTATATTCTAAAATATTTTTATTCCTTTATTGTATTGCTACTTCATAGTGTAATATTTGGTTAAATTGATATTTTTATCAAATAAAATATTAATTTGAATTTTAATTTTATATCAAACAAAATATTATATGATAAAATAAAAAAATTGAAATAAATTTTATAAAATTCAATTTCACTAATAAATTTATTGCACTTCCAAAAGGATTTTAAATATAATTCATTTACAATTAATTTTATATGTTTTATTTAAATTAATATTTTATAAAATTCATTTCAAATAAATTTTTTAAATAGAATTCATTTGCAATTAATTTTATATGTTTGATTTAAATTGATATTTTATAAAATTCATTTCAAATAAATTTTTTATTTTATCATACAAGTGATTTTTATAATTTAGTTTTTTTTGTAAAAATGAAAAAAGGTTTAAGCGGGTAATTTAATTTTAGAAAGATTTTATTATAATTTTTAAAATTACATTTAGATTTTTATTAGAAATTTGGATGTAATTGAAATAAATAAACAAATTAATATAATAAATTGATACAATTTAAAGGATTGAATTCAATAGAAAATTGAAGAATACTTGACGATAAATGAGATTATTATTCCTAATGAAATTTTACTTTTTGAAATTATTTCAATATACTCTTTTAACTTTATGAGTTGTGTCAATTCTATCCAATTTTATTTAAGGATCTATTTGAATTTTTAGTATTATTTTTATATCTCTAAAAAAAATTTGATATTTGTTAATTTTTCTCATTTTAGATAAAAACAATAAAATTAAAAAAAATATTGTCAAATCTTAATCGATCTTACTGCTTATGAATAAATTCAATAATTAATTTCTAAATTTTTGTATAAAATTTTAAAATTTTAAATATTAATGAATGAAGATAATATGAAAAAATAGAAGTCATAATTTGTAAATCAATTTATTAAATATATTAATATTAATGAAAATAAAAAATATAATATAAATATTTTCTAACTATCACAATAAACAATAATAAAATTTTCAAAAATCAAATATTTTTATATTCTTAATTAATATTTTTAGTACCTCAAAATTCTTGATTAATTTACTTGGTTAAAAGTGTAACATCCCTATCCTTGAACCAGATTAATTAAAGTTAATGATAATTAAGAATTATTCGATCATATTAAATTAGTGTTGCTGTGGAGTTAATTGTTAGTATTTCGGGTAAATAATTAAGGAGTTGATTTTCATGTATTAAATTGATGTGAATTAGAGTTGATATTTATTTTGTTGATAAGGAAGTAAATAATGTTTGTATAAGAAATAAGGTTGATTATATTAAATAGAATTTGAGAAGAATACAATTGAAAAGAAAGTAAGGATGTAAATGAAAGAATAAAAGAAAGAATGAATCAAAGATAGAGAAGAAAAAAAATGAGGGAGCAAAGTGGAGAGAAGCAAGTGGAGTTATTGGCTTCTGCAGAGGAAGAGCATAGCTACAGTAGAGGAAGTAGAAGGAAGAAGAGAAAAGAGAAGGAAGAGAAGAAAAGAAGAAAGAAAAGAGAAGAAGACGACTTTGAAACCCTAGAAGCCGAATTCAGTAAGGAAGAAGAAGAATCTGCAGGAGAAATTTGTGAATGGATTCGAATTGTTGTTGGTTTTTCTTGCAAATCGAATTTTGAGCCATTTTGTGTATAAATGATAGGGTTTTGATGATTTTCTTTAGATCTAGAGTGATCTATGTAGTCTCTGGTATGCTAAAGCATGTTTTGAAGTTATATGCATAATTTATAAACATCAGGTGTAATTAAATTGAGTTTTGGACCTAAATTTCTACAAAATTCTCCTTTGAGTTCGTGTTCCAGTAGTATAAAGGTGTACGTCTGTTCATACATGCGTACGTCTACCCACAGAAAGGGCGGGTGCCCCTGTACAGAGGCTGGCACCTCTATGGCAGAGGCATGCACCTCTGCACAGAGGCACAAATATGCCTTTGTAGCTGAGGCATGCATCTCTACACAAAGGCATATGCCTCTGTGGTCCAGACGGATGCTTTTGGGTCTGTTTTGTGACCCTCTTTGGTTCAAACTTTAACTTTTTGAATGGTATCTTGAACCGAATAATAGAATAATGTACCAGAACATAAAAATGATTAAAAATACTTCCAATTGATGAAATGGCATGAGATTAATAAGTCTCAGACAAATAGACTAAATCATTTATAAAAAGAAGTCAAGTTCGAAGTCTTTGTAAATATATGTAAATGAACCTCAACATGATATAATTATACCCTTACAAATGTTATGAATATTATAAAGAGTATATATATGATATATAAGGGTTGGTGATATATGTATATATGAGAGGAACTAGCCACTCGAATGATAACTGTCTTTGGGACAGCGCAGGGATTCAGAGGTGCCTTTGGGGCAAATCCTTGTGGTTTTTACCATATGCATATGAGGTATTGTGAATGATCTCATGAATAATCATGTGAACTGGCCAGTGTGGGCCATGAAAAAAAGAATTGAGATGATTATGAGAAAGAGAGATTGATTTTGTATATTGTTATCAATTCTTGGAGGAATTGAGAAATATATGTATATATATATTCTAATAAAAATAATGGTATATGTTTAACTATTGAGATAATGTGATTTGTAATAATAATGATTTATGCCAAAAGGAATGAAACTCTCATTATCGAAATAATGGAATGAATAACTATTAAAGAAATCAAATCATGAGTATGATGTTTTTAGTTATTCTATCAAAAGAATCCTACATTATTTACAAATTAAGGAAGTAGACCTCAAGTGTATTTAAAGTTATTTTGAAATATTATTTGCAATGAATTAAAGATTTAAGTGGATGTTTATTTGTATTATTTATAAAAATCTTGGATGATTCCTTTGTGGTGGAAACTTTTCTTTAAATGGTTTATGGAAATAAAGTATTTATTCTTAAAAAGGTTCTTTAAGAATTATGTTTATTTATGCGAATTAAACAGTTTTGATTTTATTACTGGAAAAATGGTTCAAAGTAGTTTTGGTTTGATGTTTTGTAACAAAAGATATTTTCACTGCTCACTGGGTAATTTCTTGTGAAATTACTCACCACTATTTTAAAATGATTTTTTCAGATTAAGGTAGTTAGTACTGGAGGAAGAGATGACTGTACATTGGTCTACAATGGAATATGAGATTTTGGAGGCAGAGACATTTATCCGATATATAGTATATCATGATGCCGATACAATGCTTATCTTCAGTGTTATAGTACAACCGTCAGGTGCTGATGTTCTTTATTCAGCTATTCATGGGGATCTTTTTTATGGTAGTTGTACCATTCTTAGAGTTCTCTACGCCACCTCCACCGATGTTTAGGTCACCCTCTCCTAGATGTGATGTGGATTTGACATCTGCATATTTTGGTCTTTTTGGGCTTTTTGCTATAGGCCATAGACACCCCTTGTACTTGTTATTGTGATATTTTTGAGCCATAGAGCTAGAGAGGCTGTGAGGGTGTGGCGAGGGTTGGAGCTATCATTTCACCACCACCACCATCATGATTTGTAGGTCGGCCAGAGTTCCGGCTACTTGAGAGAGAGAGATACTTATTCATAGATACCTATGTATAGGTTATATTTTAATTAGCATTTGGTACTCTCCACTTGTACATTTGATGTATATATTTTCATCTACGGGTGATGGTTATATTGTACTACTGATATTATGATTATGCTATGAGATGTTATTGTGTTTTAAATGATTCGTGCCATTCAACTATGATTTGGAGTATTTATGCTAAGAATTGTGTTATTGTGATTGTGAAATACCTAAGCTGAAATAAAGATATTGTATAACTATCCACCAACATGTAATTGCAGTTTTAATAGAATGAATGGTATTCTTTTATAGAAATGTTTATATGAGGTTAGTATCTTGAAGTGATTAAGATTCTAGTATTAAGCAAGTGAAAAATTTTAATTGTTAAGAGATTTTTTTTATTGTATAAGTAACACCTTTATTATCATTAATTCTTTAATCATGTATATTAATGGAGTTAATGGTAGTGAGGGCGTGACAGTTTGGTATCAGAGCCTAGGTTATTAAGTTTTGTAGACATTAAGAAATACTGTGTTATATGTTATAGATGTTAAGAAATATTGAGTTGGTGGATATTAATTATGGAATGTATATAAAGGATGATGATGAGAATTACTAAAGTTCTGTGATCTTATTTTCAGAAAATGGCAAGGACTAGAGGTGGATTATTAGGAAATTAAGGTAAAGGAGTTGAGTGAGGCCGCGGTAGGGCTAGAGGTAGATGCAGAGGATATGATGTCCAGCCCTAAAGAGTCAGGCTAGCTGAGCTAGCAAATGTCCCTGTTAGAAGTAGGACATCTCAACGAGAATCATCTCCATTCAGCCTCAAATGGTAATGAAAGAGATGAAATACCGGAAGTTCGAGCTGATAATCTGCAAGGTAGTTCTACTTCATCTACCTCTGCATCGATGTTTAAGTATGTGCCTAGAAGGGTGAGGAATATTTATTACGTAGCACCACTACCGGTGATGCCAGTGAATGTGCCTAACCAGCCAACAGCTCCGGTAGTACACATAGATGCTACCGATTTGGCTAGAATAATGGCAACGGTGATGACAGAGTAAGAGAGGTACAGAAAGCCCAGAGACATCATCGAACATGTGAAAAAGTATGGGGCATACGATTTCCATGGAACTTTAGACCCCGGACAAGCAGATAAGTGGGTCAGAACGGTAGTTAAGGATTTTAACACATTGCAGCTTAGTGATGAAGAGAAGGTTAGCAATGTGTATGGTCTTATATTTGAGAAAGCAGATGATTGGTTGATGACAGTAAGGAATCTGTATGGTGAAGCTTTGACATGGCAGCTATTCAAGGAAAAGTTTAGGTAGAGAGTACTTGACTGAAACTTTTCAGAAGCAGAGAAAGGCTTCTTTCATGAATTTGGTACAAGGAACAATGTCTGTCAGAGAGTACACTAACAAATTTGAGAATTTATACCAGTACGTAAGGGATATGTATCATACTAAAAAAGCTAAAAGTGATAAGTTCCGTGATGGCTTGCATATGTCTCTAAGAGGAAAGTTGAACCTCTATGCTGGAATAACCTTTCGAGATTGGGTAAAAAAGGCAATGGAACAGGAAAGACTTGATAAAGAGTTAGAAACAGTAAATAGACTAAGATCTCATTATCAAGAAGGATCTTTGAGGCAACCTTGGAGGGGTAGTAGTAGCCGGAAGTTAAAGTTTAATCCCTACTCAAGGAGTAATCAGCGGTCAGGAGGAAACGTATGACTGCAAGGTAGCTAAATATCTGTGAGACAACCAGCGCTATCTTTCTGACCAAATTATTTTAGGAATGTTCCGAGAGGAGGTGCAGCAATACCTTGGTGTAATTTATACAGGAAGAACCATATAGGCATTTATGGATGAAGTAACGCAAGGTGTTTCAAGTATAGTGAACTTGGACACTATGCCCGGGAATGCACTAAAGGTGGAATTGGGGAACCTTTAATTCAAGGGTCAAATGCCCCTAGATCGGGAAGAGTTAGAAGGCCCCCAATTATTACAAGAGCTACTGGCGCTAGAAGTGAGGCTAGTAGAGCTCCACAAACTCAGGAAAGACCTATAGGACAAACTAGTGCAATTGAGAATGTACAACAAGTGACAATTTATGCAGTGACTGAAAAGGATGTCGAGAATACACCAGACGTAATCAGGGGTACGACTTTTATTTGTAATAAATTGGCATGTGTGTTGATTGATCCTGGTGCAACTTTCTCTTTTATATCATATACTTTTATCCTGTATAATAAGTTTGAGTTAGCTGATAGAAATGAACTAATTTTAGTTAGCATGCCTATGGGAGTCAGTGTGATATGTGATAAAGTCGTTAAGGATGTTATGGTTAAAATAGGTGATGAGGAGATGGAATGGGATTTTATTCCCTTACTTCTTAGCGATTTTGATGTTATATTAAGTATGGATGGCTTGTGTTGCTACAGAGCGAATGTAGATTACTTTGAGAAGCAAGTCGTATTTGAAAAGGCATATGGTATAAAGATTCAATTTGTAGGAGAAAATAGAAAAGCTCCAACCAAGATAATTTCAGCTATGACAGATAGGAAGTATCTTAAGAAGGGGTATGATGTGTATCTAGCCTTTGTAGTGGATAAAAAGATAGAAGAGATAGATTTGAAGAAAGTGCCCATAGTAAATGAGTTTGAAGATGTATTTCCTAAGGAGTTACCAGGATTACCAGCCGATAGGGATATTAAATTTAAGATTGAGTTATTACCGAGTACAACTCCTATATTTTAGGCTCTGTATATAATGGCTCCGGCAGAATTGAAAGAGTTAAAAGTGCAGTTACAAGAGTTAATGGATAAAGGCTTTATTAGACCAAGTTTTTCCCCATGGGGAGCACCAGTGTTATTCCTTAAAAAGAAAGATGGGTCTATGAGGTTATATATAGACTACAATCAACTAAATAAGGTTACAGGTAGAAATAAGTATCCATTACCGAGAATTGAGGATCTATTTGATCAGCTCCAAGGAGCTACGGTGTTTTCTAAGATAGACTTGAGGTCAGGATATCACCAGTTGAAGATTAAGGAGTCCGATGTTTCTAAAACTGCTTTTAGAACGAGATACATACATTATGAGTTTTTGGTGATGCCGTTTGGGCTTACGAATGCACCTGCAGCATTCATGGACTTGATGAATAGAATGTTCAAACCTTATTTAAACATGTTTATAATTGTATTTATTGATGACATTCTAGTATATTCTAAGTCTATTGCAGAACATGAAGATCATTTGAGGATTGTTTTAGAAATTTTGAGAGATAAACAGTTTTATGCTAAGTTTAACAAATGTGAGTTCTGGTTGAATAAGGTAGTATTTCTTGGTCATGTAATATCGGCCGAGGGAGTATATGTAAATCCGAGCAAGATTGCGGCCATAGTGAATTGGGAACCGCCTAGAAGTGTGACAGAGATTCAAAGTTTCTTAGGGCTGGCAGGATACTATAAGAGATTTGTTCGAGATTTCTCAATTATTGCATCATCTCTGATGAAGCTATTGAGAAAGAATGTGAAGTATAATTGGACTCCTGAGTACTAGCAGAGCTTTAAAGTTTTGAAGGAGAAGTTGACTACTACTCCTATTTTGACTTTACCTGTAGAAGGTGGTAGGTTTGTGGTGTATAGTGATGCTTCGAGATAAAGGTTAGGTTGTGTGTTGATGCAGGAAGGCAAAGTTATTGCTTATGTATCCAGACAGCTGAGACCTTATAAGCAAAACTATCCCACACATGATTTAAAGTTGGCAGTGGTGATTTTTGCCTTAAAGATATGGAGACATTATCTTTATAGGAAAACATGCCAAATATTTACCAACCATAAGAGTCTCAAGTATATCCTTAGCCAGAAGGATTTAAATTTGAGATAAAGGAGATGGGTGAAGTTACTAAAAGATTATAATTGCACGATCGAGTACCATCTGGGTAAAGCCAATATAGTGGCTAATGCTCTTAGTCGAAAATCAACTAAAAATTTGTATTACATTTATGCTATTAAAATGCCCATGTTTATTGAGTTTAGGAGATTGAATGTTGAATTTGAGATAGATTCACCAGTCACTGTGTTGGCCACCTTGAAGGTGAGACCGTTGTTGATGAAGAGAATTACTCAAGCTCAGAGAATCGATGATGAAGTGCTAAAATGGATTGAGGATGTAAAGAGTGGGAAGAATAAAAATTTGAGTTGCGATGAGTAAGGAGTGATAAAGATAGGAAAGAGAATTTATGTGTCGAATAAAGAAGAATTAAGAAGATAAATCTTGGAAGAAGCGCATTGTTTTGCGTATACGATGCATCTGGGAAGAACTAAAATGTATCAGAATTTAAAAGAGAATTATTGGTGGAAAAGAATGAATAAGGATATTGCGGAATATGTTTCCAAGTGTTTGACTTGTCAGTAAGTCAAAGCTGAACATGGACATCCAGCTGGTTTATTGCAGTCATTGCCTATACCAGAATAGAAATGGGAACATATAACTATGGATTTTGTAGTGGGTTAGCCGAGGATGCAGTAAGGAAATGATACAGTATGGGTATAGGAAAATATGCCAAATATTTACCGACCATAAGAATCTCAAGTATATCCTTAGCCAGAAGGATTTAAATTTGAGACAAAGGAGATGGGTGAAGTTACTAAAAGATTATAATTGCACGATCGAGTACCATCCAGGTAAAGCCAATATAGTGGCTAATGCTCTTAGTTGAAAATCGACTAAAAATTTGTATTACATTCATGCTATTAAAATGCCCATGTTTATTGAGTTCAGGAGATTGAATGTTGAATTTGAGATAGATTCACCTGTCAGTGTATTGGCCACCTTGAAGGTGAGGCCGTTGTTGATGAAGAGAATTACACAAGCTCAGAGAACCGATGATGAAGTGCTAAAATGGATTGAGGATGTAAAGAGTGGGAAGAATAAAGATTTGAGTTGCGATGAGCAAGGAGTGATAAAGATGGGAAAGAGAATTTATGTGTCGAATAAAGAAGAATTAAGAAGATAAATCTTGGAAGAAGCGCATTGTTCTGCGTATGCGATGCATCTGGGAAGCACTTAAATATACCAAAATTTAAAGGAGAATTATTGGTGGAAAAGAATGAAGAAGGACATTACGGAATATGTTTCCAAGTGTTTGACTTGTCAGTAAATCAAAGCTGAACATGGACATCCAGCTGGTTTATTGCAGTCATTGCCTATACCAGAATAGAAATGGGAACATATAACTATGGATTTTGTAGTGGGTTAGCCAAGGATGCAGCAAGGAAATGATGCAGTATGGGTAATTGTGGATAGACTGACGAAGTCTGATCATTTCCTACCTATCAAGATCAGTTCTAGTTTAAATAGGCTAGTAGAGTTATATATTAAGGAGATAATAAGGTTGCATGGAACGCTAGTTTTGATTGTATCCGATCGTGATTCGAGGTTTACCTCGAGATTTTAGCCAAGTTTGCAAGAAGCTCTAGGTACTAGATTGAGATTTAGTACTACTTTTCATCCTCAGACTGATGGACAATCTGAGAGGACTATTAAAGTGTTAGAGGATATGTTGAGAGCTAATACATTAGATTTTGGTGAAAATTAGGATAAGCAAGTGCCTTTAATGAATTTTGCTTATAACAATAGTCATCAAAGCAGTTTAGATATGGCACCATTTGAAGCTTTGTATGGCCGGAGATGTATAACTCCCATCTGTTGGGATGAAGTGGGAGAAAGAAGGTTGTTGGGTCCCGAGTTGGTTCAATTAACAACTGATAATATTCAAACAATTAGGGTCAATCTCAAGACAGCTCAGGATAGGCAAAGAAGTTATGTAAATCTTAAGAGAGCTGGTATTGAATTTAATATGGGTGATAGAGTTTTTCTAAAAATATCTCCCTGAAAAGGTGTGATAAGATTTGGTAAACGGGAAAAATTGAGTCCCAGGTATATAGGGCCATATGAAATTATTGAACAAATTGGACTAGTGGCCTATCGTTTAGCTTTGCCACTAAATCTGGAAGGAGTATATGATGTGTTTCATGTATCCATATTACGGAGATATAGAAGTGATTCCACTTATATTTTCAAAGAGCAACCGGTAGAGCTATAGAAAAATTTGAGTTATGAGGAAGTACATATAGCAATTTTGGCTAGGGAACAGAAAATGTTGAGGAACAAAGTTATTCCTTTAGTCAAGGTATTAGAAAAAAATTATTCCTAAGAAGAAACTATATGAGAGCGAATAGAGGACATGAGACATAAATATCCAGGACTTTTGTAATTGATTTTACTTGTACAAATTTCGAGGATGAAATTTCTGTTAGGAAAGAAGAATTATAACATCTATGTCCTTGAACCAGATTAATTAAAGTTAATAATAATTAAGAATTATTTGATCATATTAAATTAGTATTTATATGGAGTTAATTGTTAGTATTTCGGGTGAATAATTAAGGAGTTGATTTTCATGTATTAAATTAATGTGAATTAGAGTTGATATTTATTTTATTGATAATAAAGTAAATAATGTTTGTATAAGAAATAAGGTTGATTATATTAAATAGAATTTAAGAAGGATGCAATTGAAAAGAAAGTAAGGATGTAAATGAAAGAATTAAAGATAGAGAAGGAAGAAGATGGGAGAGCAAAGTGGAGAGAAGCAAGTGGAGTTGTTGGCTTCTGCAGAGGAAAAGCATGGCTACGGTAGGGAAAGGAGAAGGAAGAAGAGAAAAGAAAAGATACGAAGAAGACTCTAAAACCTTAAAAGCCGGATTCAGCAAGGAGGAAGAAGAATCCACATGAGAAATTTGTGAGTGGATTCGAATTGTTGTTTATTTTTCTTGCAAATCAAATTTTGAGCCATTTTTATATATAAATGCTAGTGTTTTGATGATTTTCTTTAGATCTAGAGTGATCTATGTAGTCTCTGGTATGCTAAAACATGTTTTGAAGTTATATGCATGATTTATGAACATCCGGTGTAATTAAATTGAGTTTTGGACCTAAATTTTTGTAAAATTCTTTTCTGAGTTTGTGTTCCAGTAGTATAGAGGCGTACGTATGTTCGTACAGGCATACGTCTACCCATAGAGTGGGCGGGTGCCCCTGTGCAGAGGCCGGCACCTCTGTGGCAAAGGCATGTGGCTCTGCACAGAGACACATGCCTCTGTAGATGAGGCATATGTCTCTGTACAGAGGCACACGCCTCTGTGGTCTAGACGGACGCTTCTGGGTCTGTTTCGCGACCCTTTTTGGTTAAAATTTTAAATTTTTGAATGGTATCTTGAACAAAATAATAAAGTAATGTACCAGAACATAAAAATGATTGAAAAATACTCCCAATTGATGAAATGACATGAGATTAATAAGTCTTAGACAAAAAGACTAAATTATTTATAAAAAGAAGTCAAGTTCAAAGTCTTTGTAAATATATGTGAATGAACCTCAATATGATATAATTATACCCTTACAAATGTTATGAATATTATAAAGAGTATATATATGATATATAAGGGTTGGTGATATATGTATATATGAGAGAAGCTGGCCACTCGAATGATAATTGTCTTTGGGACAGCGCACGCCGCAGAGATTCAGAGGTGCCTTTGAGACGTATTCTTATGGTTTTTACCATATGCATACAAGGTATTATGAATGATCTCGTGAATGATCATGTGAACTGGCCAGTGTGGGCCATGAGAAAAAGAATTGAGATGATTATGAGAAAGAGATATTGATTTTGTATATTGTTATCAATTCTTGGAGGAATTGGGGAATATATGTATATATATATTCTAATAACAACAATAGTATATGTTTAACCATTGAGATAATATAATTTGTAATAATAATGATTTATGTCCAAAAGGAATGAAACTCTCATTATCAAAACAATGGAATGGAATAACTATTAAAGAAATCAAATCATGAATATGTTGTTTATAGTTATTCTATCATAAGAATCCTACATTATTTATGAATTGAGGAAGTAGACCTCAAGTGTATTTAAAGTTGTTTTGAAATATTATTTGCAATGAATTAAAGATTTAAGTGGATGTTTATTTGTATTATTTATGGAAATCTTGGATGATTCCTTTGTGATGGAAACTTTTCTTTAAATAGTTTGTGGAAATAAAGTATTTATCCTTAAAAAGGTTCTTTAAGAATTATATTTATTTATGCGAATTAAACCGTTTTGATTTTATTGTTGGAAAAATGGTTCAAAGTGGTTTTGTTTTGATATTTTGCAACAAAAAATATTTTCGCTGCTCACTGGGTAATTTCTTGTAAAATTACTTACCACTGTTTAAAAATGATTTTCCCAGATTAAGGTGGTTAGTATTGGAGGAAGAGATGACTGTACATTAGTCTACAATGGAATATGAGATTTCAGAGGCAGAGACGTTTGTTCGATATATAGTACATCATGATGCCGATACAGTGCTTGTCTTCAGTTTTATAGTATAACCATCAGGTGCTGATGTTCTTTATTCGTGGAGATCTTTTTGATGGTAGCTGCACCATTCTTAGAGTTCTCTACGCCACTTCCACCGACGTTCAGGTCACCCTCTCCTGGGTGTAATGCGGATTTGACATCTACATATTTTGGTCTTTTTGGGCTTTTTGCTATAGACCATAGACACCCCTTGTGCTTGTTATTATGATATTTTTGAGCTATAGGGCTAGAGAGGCTGTGAGGGTGTGGCGAGGGTTGGAGCTATCATTTCACCACCACCATCATCATGATTTGTAGGTCGGCTGGAGTTCCGACTACTTGAGAGAGAGAGAGATGCTTGTTTATAGATACCTATGTATAGGTTATATTTTTATTAGCATTTAGTACTCTCCACTTGTACATTTGATGTATATATTTTCATCTACGGGTGATGGTTATGTTGTACTACTGATATTATGATTATGTTATGAGATGTTATTGCGTTTTAAATGATTCGTGCCATTCAACTATGGTTTGGAGTATTTATGCCAAGAATTGTATTATTGTGATTGTGAAATGCCTAAGCTGAAATAAAGATATTGTATAACTATCCACCAACATGTACTTGCATTTTTAATCAAATGAATGATATTCATTTATAGAAATGTTTATATGAGGTTAGTATCTTGAAGTGATTAAGATTCTAGTATTAAGCAACTGAAAAATTTTAATTGTTAAGAGATTCTTTCTGATTGTATAAGTAACACCTTTATTATTATTAATTCCTTAATCATGTATATTAATGGAGTTAATGGTAGTGAGGGCGTGACAAAAAGACTAAACTTATGATAAAAGGATTCAATTTGACTCTAAAATTTAAAAATTCACCAAAATTAAATATTTATTTTTAGCAAGATTTACTCTTCATGAATAAAAAAAAAAGGTTAATTGACGTTATTTGATTGCTCTAATTTTTAATTTAAAAGAAATTTAATCTTAACTTCTAATGAAAATGATGATTAAATAATATTTTCAATTAAAAAAATTTTATATATAACAATAAATATCTTATACATTTTAAAAATATATTCATATCAATATTATTAATTTCGTAATTATATATTTACATGTTTAAATATTTTATTGTATATTATATTGACCAATATATGAAAGATTCATAATAATAATGAGTTCAATGTTTTCTATTACTTTTTGTATATCCGTTTTTATATAAATAATTTATTTAGAATGATAAAACTGTTTTTATTTGTAAAGTATATTATTTAAAATTTAATTAATTATTATTATTATGTTAAATGAACATTAAAGATATTATTTATTTTTAAATGTAATTTTTTATATTTCCTATAATATTTTTTAGTTATGTAAATTATTTAAAAATAATATATAGTATAAAATAAAAATTTTATTATCTTTGATTTATATGTTATTAAAATTATTAATAAAAACTATTTAAAATGAGATTTAAAATATAAATCTCACTAATATAAAATTTTAAATATATATATATTATTCAATTATTACTTATAATTTAAAATAGTATTTATTTTATTATAAATTATAAAAATTTAATTTAAAAAAGTCATTTATGACTAGTTATTGTTAATAGGTAATATAGTCTAAATAAAAAATAAACTTATATCAGCTACCAATTTGTTAAAAAAAAAATTAAACAGAAAATTATCAATTCTATATTAATTAGATGGTACTTTTTGAAATTATTTTAATATACTCCTTTAACTTTATGGGTTATGTCAATTCTATCCAATTTTTTGTAAGGATCTTGTTTGCACCACACTTTTTATTTTCTTGAAATTCAATGATCCACAAAAGATTCAGGATCTTGTTTGTACCATACTTTTTATTTTCTTGAAATTCAGTGATCCACAAAAGATTTAGGCCCAAAATAATTAACTAATTGGATAATTTTAAATTATTAGTTAGTTATTTTTAGTTGCTATTAAGTAGATAAAATAGTTGGCTGATAGTGGTGATCTAGTGAAAGAGTTATCTACTCAGTAGAGAAACAGATAATTGAAGAAGCAAATGGAGCGACAATTGGAAGAGCGTGAACAATTATTAAAGCATCATGGTAAAGAGAGTTACGTACTAGGAACTAGGAATGTGGCTTGGTGGAGATATTTAGTATAGGAGCTACTGCTAAGCGGGGCATTTTAAAAAACATGAAGAGATCATGGGGAGCTGAAGGAGCGATTACCACTATGGAAATTTTTAAAGGAGCTATTGCTATAACCAGAAGATACAACCAATCATTCAAACAATAGCCAATAGACATAAAAAAAATCAACTTCAACAACAACAACAATCTTTAACTTAGTCTTTTATTTTTCATTTCAATTTTTATGTCCTATTTTTGTTCTTGTTTCAATCATACTCTATTTACAAATCAGTTTCTTGTTTTATTTTAATGTGAAATTTCTAGTTTTTTAGTTCTTTGTTTAAGTTCCCCGGCATTTAATCATATTTCTTACTTTCAGTCGTTCAACAAGCATTTCAATATTAAACTTTGCTATCTCATCATTTGCAGCTAGTTTAGGAATCC
Source organism: Macaranga tanarius (assembly GCA_949673435.1). Taxonomy (NCBI): domain Eukaryota; kingdom Viridiplantae; phylum Streptophyta; class Magnoliopsida; order Malpighiales; family Euphorbiaceae; genus Macaranga; species Macaranga tanarius. Next base: position 29,202 of record CATIWO010161061.1, on the reverse strand, counting down.
TAAGTAAGTTTAGGTTCCTTGGCTTATATAACGCCGTCATATAGAAGTTAGTTCTCTAAGGTTGGTGTACCTCACAAACTTCAATTTTCACAAGTTAAGGCTAAAGACCAACAGATCTATTTAAATTTTCAGTATTATTTTTAGATCTCTAAAATATAAATTTGATATTTATTAATTTTTTTCATAAAAAATAATAAAATGTAAAAAATATTATCAAATCTTGATCGATCATACTACTCATGAAATAAACTCTATAATTAAATTCTAAAATTTTTGTATAAAATTTTAACTTTTTATATATTAATTAATGAAACTAATATGAAAAAATAGAAGTCATAATTTGTAAATTAATTTATTATATATATTAAAATTAATGAAAATAAAATATAAAGTAAATATTTTTTAACTATCACAATAAACAATAATAAAATTTTAAAATTTGTTTGTTTCTTTTTTTAAAAAAAAAAGAAAAATTTTTATATTCTCGATTAATATTTTTAATACCTCAAATTTTTTTTTCTATTTCATACTTTTTTTTTATTTACTCAATTCCTTTAAGAAAAAATGTTAAATAATATGGTTGAAAGTTGAGAAGTGAATTTAAAAAAAAATTTGAAGTTATTTCAAGAGTGGTAAGATTAGAATTTGAAAACAGTTTTTATATTTTATTTTTTTTTCTTAAAAGATTAAGGAGGATAAAAATCTTAATAAGTGTCAAATTTATTTTATAGGAATCTAAAAATAATTTTTTAAAAAATAGTCAAATTTTTAAAATAAAATTAGATATAAATGATACAATTCAAAAAATTGAAGGAGCAAACAAAAATAATTTTAATATAATTTATTTAATAATTTGCCTAAAATTTCAAAAAAGAACTCATCGTTTTTCCAATTTCAAATAGAGATCACAAAAAAACTATCTCTTTTAGATAACTCTCTTTTAAATTAGATATAAACTAAATTAATAATACAAATTAATTATAATAAAATTTGAATTTTATAACTTATGATTTTTCTTTAAAAAAAATAAGCACTAGACTAGTTGCCTGTGATATTGACAGTAAGATTTGAATAGATTCATGTTATTTTGGGTCATGATTTTTTTTCCCTTTGTTACAGCAGTTATGGACTTATGGTTGTTCAACATTCTCCTTCATTCAAGGAATTTACATCAAAATAAGATAAAAATTGTTGTTTCGTTCTGAAACTCGTTAAAGAAAAAAAAGAAGGAAGTGGGTCCAACTCCAAGCTCTCCCACTTCCATGTAGTCCCAAACACCAACAACAACAACAACAGTCTATGTGTGTCAGTGTGTGTCCGTGTGTAATGGCCAAAAGAATTATTTTCCAGTAACAGTATAATAAAAAGAGTGGTCTTTTATCAATGGCATATCAGAATTTTTACCACAGATCAGACATTGCTGAATTTAGCCAAAGAAAATGAATAAATAGTAATGGGAGATAGAGATGTGGCAACATTATTGTGGATGAAGAATAAATATAAAAACCATAATCATATATATATATACACGTATAGACCCACTTTGAAAATTGCTTGCAAGAACCTGTGCTCTGCTTTGAAAAAGTGGGGAATGACACATGAACCAGAACCAGCATATTTATACACAAACCCCCACTCAAAGATCATACAAAGATAGAATCTTATCTATCAATCTCCCTTTTTTCATTGACTCTTCACACATGAACAAAACAAGCATAGGTTTTTGCTAAATGGTATAACTTTTTTTTTTTGTGCATTTTATGGTTTCAGAAATGGCAGAGAGTACTACAGCTAGAAGTTATTCTACCAGTCCTGAATTGGGTTCATCAACTATAAAGTCACCGATGGGTAGGCCTCTTTTGAGAAAGGTGTTTGATAGAATTCTGGGTTTTGGTCCTTCTTTGAGGAGGAATACACCTCCTCGTGTTAGAAGAATTTTTCATAGAGATGTTGAAGAAGATGAGTTTCAGTATGCAAGTACTCATTGCCTCTCATCATATTACAGTGTTTTTGTTGTTCGTTTAGCTATCATGGTTAGTACCCACTTTCTTATTTTTTTCTTTATCCATGTGCACTATTGTTGTATCAGTTATAAATTTTGTTAAAAAATTTGGTCTGCTTTAGTTAGTAAGCTCAATAACTTGTCGGGCCAATATGGATTCTTTTCATTGATATGTGAGTATGCATTTTTATCAGTGGCATATGCCAGATGATGCAATCTGTTGATAAAGAGAAATAGATGATGGAATTTACTGCCCATGTCAATTAGATCAGCTTTTGCCTTTTCAAAACTTTCAATCTTGTAGAATTCCTTCATATGCAATTTCTGTTTGTTAGCTTATAAGCAAGGTGGTTTGATTGAATTTGGGAAGGTTCAGGTTCATTATCTACTAATCATTTCTGCAGCAAGCTTCTTTTCTTGTCACCCTATAGTTTATATGTTGTATTGTTTGATCCTTTTTAGTTTTGGTGCTGTAATGACCTTGCTTCTGTAAGTAGCTTGTAGTCTTTGTGCAAGCACTTACCTGGATGCTTAATCCTAGGGTGGTTTCATCAACCTCACATTTTTGTGGAGGTTGGTTTTCCCCTCATGAATTGGTTCAAATAAAATAAAATTCTATTTCAGATACTACAATTGTGGTTAAACAATACATTATTTTGTGTCAATGGGTGAATTCAGGTCATGCTAGCAATTTTGATTGGGCTGCTGACTATTCTAACTTGGCATTTCACAAGGAGTTATACAAAAAGGTCACTAGATACCTTAGCTTCTGGTCTTCGTTATGAACTTCTGCAACGTCCCATATTGCGAATGTGGAACATTCTGAATTCTACTTCTGAAATAACAACAGCTCAGGTTAAGCTATCAGAGTACGTAATCAAACGGTATAGCAATCCAGATACTCAAGCTGAGCAAGTTGAGGTTTGTAGTTATGTTCATTTGGTACTTGGTAGTGATATTAAGAGTAAAGCTGATGTTTGAGATTATTTTGCACCATTAGTTATTTATGAAATTTGCTTTTTTCTTTTCAGCTGTATGAAGTGATGAAGGATGTGACATGGGCACTGTTTGCGAGTCGCAAGGCTCTCAATGCCATAACTATAACTTATAGAAATGGTTTTGTTCAGGCTTTCCATAGAGATCATAGGAGTAACAATACATTCTACATCTACTCTAATCTTGATAACTATTCAATCAATGCTGCTGAGCCTTATGATACCAATAAGTTGTCATCACGTCAAGGGTGGAATGATCAATCCATTCGTGGTAACCTTTCAGCAATTTGGTATCGCGAACCACTTGATCCAGCAACAGGTGAGAAGCTTGGAAAAGCGAGCCGAATTCCGCCAGATGATGTCATCAATATTGCTGGCTTTTCACAAGTTCCAGATGGTGTAGCCGCCTGGCATGTAGCAGTAAGCAACTACACAGATTCACCATTACTTTCAGCAGCATTGCCAGTATGGGATGCCTCAAATAAGAGCATAGTGGCTGTTGTAGGTGTTACTACTGCACTCTACAGTGTAGGCCAGCTGATGAGAGAACTTGTTGAAGTCCATGGTGGACACATATATTTGACCTCTCAGGAAGGTTATTTACTGGCAACTTCAACAAATGCTCCTCTCTTGAGAAATTCATCAACTGGGCCGAAACTTATGATGGCTGTTGATTCTAAGGATGACATAATAAGAATGGGAGCGCAATGGTTAGAGGGTCTCTATGGAAACAAGTTTCCTCCAGGTCACATTGTTAGTGTAGAGAATGCTAAGCTTGGAAATGAGAAATATTACATCGATTCATTTTTCCTAAATCTAAAGAGACTGCCTATAGTAAGCATCAATCCTTTGCCGCCTTTTCTGTTTATTATTTATATACTCATAGATAACAATTCCTTTGTAAGCCTAGACAGCATAAACAAGCAGACAAAAATTGTTTACACTCCATGTTACTGAGTTTTACTTGTATTTTGAGCATTTAGCAAAAAGTACTTTTTGTGCAGGTGGGGGTTATCATCATTCCAAGAAAATATATAATGGGGAAAGTAGATGAAAGAGCCTTCAAAACTTTGGTTATACTGATTTCTGCATCTGTATGCATACTAGTCATTGGATGTGTCTGCATATTAATACTTACCAATGGAGTATCAAAGGAAATGAAACTGAGAGCAGAGCTGATAAGCCATCTTGATGCAAGAAGAAGGGCAGAGGCATCAAACAACTACAAAAGCCAATTCTTAGCAAACATGAGGTAATTGGTTTTGATCTACAAAGTAGCAGAAATTGAAATACTGTATGCACTTAGATATCCAGTTCAATTGTTTCAGATCAATAAATAGGCCCTCCACAATTCGGTCTTTCGGAAACAGAATGAACTATGGAATGTGCTAAACTGTATTAAAACATGACTAAGATTAATATTAAAGCAACAAATGACAGTTCACTCAACTAGACCATGCTGGTTCAGAAATAGTGAGACATAAGTTTCAGAAAGATTCTAATACACAGGAAAACGAACAAATAATGAATAATTTTTGAAACCAACGCATAACTGTGGTCTACTGAATTCTTCAGAGAAGTCATACGCAGCATTGAGATTGCATTTCTTTATGATTACTAGAAGGGACCATCACCTGTCAATCAGATGTGTTAGTGCCTAATCAAGCTGAGCCATGTTAGATGTAAACTCGACATGGGTCATGGTTTGATGATCTTCATTTGTCCTGAGCTAATATGAAAGCAAATTTGTTTTTGTGTTGTATTACAGCCATGAATTGAGGACTCCTATGGCTGCAGTGATTGGATTGCTGGATATTCTCATCTCTGATGACTGTCTCACAAATGAACAATATGCAACTGTTACTCAGATTAGAAAATGCTCCACAGCTCTTCTCCGGCTTCTGAACAACATACTGGATTTGAGCAAGGTGATGTGTTAGCAAAACCCATGTCTTCTGAATATAAAACAGCTTTATCAACTGCAAAGATTATTAAGCCAAATTCTGATTATATACACACCAGAACATTTGCTGATACAGTAAAGTACAGAATTTTCATTATGCAGTATATAAGATGGGAGTATTAGCCTCTCCCTGCCTACCGTTTACCACGTGATAAACCATTTATTTGCATCAGAATTTTGAAAATCCTAGCTTAACCACTGGCATGTGCTGGTTTTCGTTTTAGAAGTTCATGCTATCATTCATCTGTTTCATTACAATTCTATTACCAGAACACAGGCAGCAACCAGTTCTAAACCATACCATTTAGCTTTATTATTTCAGTTCTCATAATAAAATGATTCTATTATTTCTTTTCAATTAATTTTATAGGTTGAATCTGGGAAGCTAGTGTTAGAAGATGCTGAGTTTGACCTGGGACGAGAACTTGAAGGACTTATTGACATGTTTTCTGTGCAGTGCATTAACCACAATGTGGAGGCTGTTTTAGATCTTTCTGGTATGACTAATTTTAGTATCAAAAGATGTGATTAGTATTTTTATTCTTTCTATCTCTGATAGCATTTGTACTGATACTTTGATCTTATAGATGAAATGCCAAAATTAGTCAGGGGAGACTCTGCCAGAGTTGTGCAAATATTTGCAAATCTCATAAGCAATTCTATCAAGTTTACAACATGTAAGTGCAACAACAATTGGTATGCTTGTAATATACTTTACCAGGATAATACAAGGGAATTGTTCAGGGATCTCACTCTTGTTCTTTTGGTTTTAAGTAGCATGAGTAGACAAAAACTAAGTATAGCCATTTCACAGAGTTGAACAAATTATCATCTCATTACTTGTTAATTCATTAGTTTTATGGGGATAAAAGGTACAAATAGCTGTTTCAGCTATGAACGTTTGGAGCTATGTTATGGTTATATTGATGATGAGAAGGTGGCCGCATAACTGAGTCCAGAGGCTTATATTATATGAGAGTTAAGACCTGAAAACAATTTGTTAGTAATTGATCTATGTTTTCACAATTTTACAACTCCAATTTTGGTTAAGTGAAAAAAAAAACTGAGGGATGTAATTTTACATTGGTTTCTTGATTATGTTTCCAAATGGTTTGCAGCGGGTCATATTATTCTGCGCGGTTGGTATGAGAACTTGAGTACTTTCAATGATGCTGCAAAGTTTCCTCTTGATCAGAAGAAAGTACGGTGTGCTCTTAAAACAAAACTGAGGCAGCAGGGGAACCATATGAAGAAGACCCCTAAGAAAGAAAACAAAGTGATTCTTTGGTTTGAAGTTGATGACACAGGCTGTGGTATGAACATAGCAAATCTCAAGAAATTTCTATGTTGCATTATAAATTTTATTTTTGGAGATCTCATTTCAGATTGTTTACCATATTCTGTAGGAATTGATCCAAGCAAATGGGAATCAGTATTTGAAAGCTTTGAGCAAGCTGATCCTTCAACAACTAGATTGTAAGTACCTAAGAAATCAAAATGCTGCAAAGAAATTCATGACTGAACTAGAAATGTAAATGCATAACTTCAATAGGAACAAAAACAAATATTATTTTCTTTAACTAATCTGTAAAATCAACAACAGACTATAGTTTCTGATCTGGTTTTAACTTTCTCCTGCTTCAGGCATGGTGGCACCGGTCTTGGACTTTGCATTGTTAGATCCTTGGTGAGTAAACTCCACAACTATATAAGACTCTACTGCATTAGAATGTGCATCATTGATAACTTCAGGCGTATGCGAAAAACATTTTGAGATTAAGATCATGACGATTTTCAAATATCAAGTGAAATTTGCTAGAATGTGTTTCTTATCTGCTGTGGTCATTGTTTCTAATTGTCCAATTGATGGCAGGTCAACAAGATGGGGGGAGAAATAAAAGTTGTCAAGAAGAATGGACCAGGAACTCTAATGCGACTTTACTTGGTTCTTCGTACGCCTGTAGATAGTGCAGAACAGCAATGCCAAATGGACTTTGCCAGTCATAATGTTGTGGTGAGTAAAATTGCCTTTTTGGAATGAAAGCTGTAATCCTCTAATCACCCTTATTTTTATTGCTTTTTCTTGATCATAACAAATTGTAGAGATCTGACTAACAATAAACATTATGAAGGGCAATTTTTGCGTACTCCAGGTGTATATTCCCCCACCTATAAACTAAGTTGTTAGACAAGTGAAACATATTTATTAGTATTAAATGATTGAGGTCCGTGTTAATCATCCAACGTCTGAGCACACATAGAATAGATGTCACTCACCTATTCATTGCATTGTACACACCAGAGTAGGCAAGGATCACCTCACCATCATGAAAAGCATTCTGCAAGAACCAAAATACACAACAGAAATTTGCAGTTCTTCTCACCCAAGCAAAATATCAAATGCATGCCACTAACATTATTTAATTGTAAATGCAGGTGCTGCTAGCACTATATGGCTCGATGGGGAGAGGCATTATGTGCCAATGGTTGCGTAAAAATGGACTGTCCACTTTAAGAGTGTCTGAATGGAATGAGCTGACGCAAGTTCTTCGAGAACTCTTTCACGCAAGAAGACATAATAAAGGCTTTGAGGCCCCATGTTTCCTGAATGAACCATTAAAATCAGAAGTTCTCAAGATACAAGATATCAGCGACCCTATATTTGTCATAGTTGTGGATATAGGATTACTTGACTTGAGCACGGATATATGGAAAGAACAGCTGAATTTCCTCGACAGGTTCTCGAGCAAAGCCACATTTGCTTGGATGCTTAATCATGATACTTCCAATGCAATAAAGATGGAACTTCGTAAGAAGGGTCATATTCTGATGGTTAATAAACCTCTATACAAGGCGAAAATGATTCAGATTCTGGAAACTGTCATAAAGGAACAACAAAAGAAAAGTTTAACTGCTGCAAGGACTGTACCAAAGGATGATGATATGCACGAATGTCTTGAGATTGACTCCACTCAGTTTGACAATGCCAGTTCTGAAGATTCCGATATGGCTGAAACGGGTCCCTTTCATCAGGGAGAAAGGACCACTAATCCATCAGAGACATTAAATAAAAGTTTAGTTGAATTGAGTGATATGCAATCAGAAGAAAACAATTTGAAGAGGGAAGATGTGAGTAAACTCAGACCCAACCTGCCTAACACAAAATATGAAAAAGCTACGCTGATGTACAACAAACAGGCACCCTTTTCAACAGAATCTCCAAGTGAAAGTTCAGATCACTTGGAACAACATTCTGAAAGCAGTTGTCCTAAAGGACAAGTGAGCTCATCCTCAAACAAAGCTGTGCAAGAACAGAAAGCTCTTGAGGGACTACGTATCCTTCTAGCAGAAGATACTCCAGTCCTTCAAAGAGTTGCAACCATCATGTTAGAAAAAATGGGGGCTACTGTTGTTGCTGTGGGAGATGGACTACAAGCAGTGGATGCTCTTAATTACATGCTTACTGGAAAAGAGAGCAGAAAGGAAACTATCCTGCAAGATGGAAACAATGGTTCACAGACCGAAATGCGTGCTTCACCACCGTATGATTTGATTCTGATGGATTGTCAGGTGAGAATTCAAATCTTCTGATATCTTAATATGACCATAGAATTGAGCATATATTTGCATAGAATTAATTGTAATATATCTTTTAAATGCAAAACCAGATGCCTAAAATGGATGGCTATGAAGCAACAAAAGCGATACGAAAATCAGAAGCAGGAACTGGATTGCACATTCCAATTGTTGCATTGACAGCCCATGCAATGTCATGTGATGAAGCCAAGTGCTTGGAGGTAGGCATGGACGCTTATCTAACTAAGCCAATTGATTACAAGCTGATGGTATCCACCATTCTAGCACTCACTAAAAGAACAACCTAACTTCCTGTGTCACACACTCAGCTTTGCTGGATGTAAATTATTTTTAGATGATTGCAACCACAAGCATAAATATAGCTATAAGTAATGTAATATAATTTGCATGCATGTAAAAGTAAGTTTTACCCAATTTTGGCTTAGAAGTTGAAGTGATGATAAAATGAAAGTTTGCATTCAATTGAGAGCAATATGGGTGCAACTGGTCCATGTCTCTTCGTACAAGTTTCTTATGCAGGTAAAACATCAACCATTTCTAAGTCTGCAATTTTTTTTTTATTGCATTTAGTTGAAATTATGTTGAAGTGAACAGAATGAATCTCTATGCAAGTGAACCTGTTTCTACTACTGAAACATGAAAACAAAAAGAGAAAGTTTTACTTACATGTATTATGTTTTCGTTGGTCTAAATATAAAATACGCTAAGTATCACACATTCAACCGTTTATTATAATATTTTATTGATAAATCATATATGAAACTACCGAATCTTAAAAAAAATGGGGTGATATCTGTGGACACCTTGGGTTGGTCCGGCCCAAAATAAGAGTCCAATGATAAAAGTTCAACAAAAATGAGTCCAAACAGTGTAAAGCCTAAGATTTTGGCCCACCTGACAAGCCCACTTAGCCATTGAAGTCCTCTGATGGGCTTCGTCTCATCACTGAGGCGATCGCCTCATCACTGAGGCGGTGCTTCAGTGCACTGAGGCGGTAGCCTCATTGCTGAGGCGGCGCCTCATCGATGAGGCGGGTCGTCTCATCACTGAGGCGGCGCGTTGTTGATATCTGCCCAAAAAAAAAATTAAAAAATTTTAAAAACCACGTTTCAGACGAGCGTGGTTTAAAACCACGTTCCTCTGGAATGTGGGGGAGGGGGAGAGAGATAATGGAGAAGTGTGGGAAGAGAGAGAGAGGAGAGGGAAGAATAAAAAGAAAAAAAAAGCAGAAGAGGGGGGGGGGGGGGAGACTTTTGGCTCTGGCTAAGAAAACACACGCAGAAAAAGAGAAAGGGAGGAGAAATCAGAAAAAAATCACGTAGAAAAAAAGGAAGAAGAGACAGAGGTAGAGAAAAAAAATTGAACATAAGGCTTTTGGGGCTAGAAGCTTGACAGAGTGGCTTGGGAATTCAACCTTACACTGTGGGTGGCTCATTGTTCATTATCTTGCACGGTTCAGAAACACTTCTGAGGGCAAAATCATTTTCCCAAATATTTTTGAAAGTTTATTCGTAACTTGTGCTGCAGGATTCATTATTAGTAGCCCGTTGGTTGCTAAATAATTTTCTTTAAGTTTCTAGTTGTATAGTTGTAATTTAATTATTTATTTTTATTTTTATTTTTTATTTTGCTTGCATGAAACGGGATGTAACTCATTTCTCCTCCCCCTTTCTTTGTGTGTGCTTTTTAATTTTATTGTTATTTTAGCTGTTATGAATGGTGTGGATGGATGTTATTTCTGTATGTGATAATTGTAACAAATCAGGCCAAATTGCATGTAAAATGGACTAATTAAGAAACTTGGACCTAATTGTAAAATTTGAAATTATTTGGATTGAAACAGCCATTTGCATGTAAATAAGGGAATAATTAAGTAATTAAAAATAATAAAATACAAAACACAAACGGAGGCCGATCGCAAGGTCGGGTGGGCATTCTGAAAGTCCATGCCCAGTTTTCGAACCCAATATCTGAGGACGGCTGCTCGGCTTCCTCCGTAGAATCCAGTTGCTGTAAAAGTGTCCCGCGTTTTATCCGGGTGGCGACTTCCATCTCCGACCAAAGCCCCCATAAAAAGGGCCCAAAGTTGTATTCCTAGCGGGCCCTGAGCCTGCACAGTGCCGTGGTCGCCGGACACTTGGGCGCGCGCTGAACCTCGCCGCCTATAGTGGCGACTCCAATGGGGATAGAGAAACTGATTCCAGTGTTTTATATTTTAGTATTTTTAATTATCTAATTGTTCCTTCTGCATCTGCATTCACTACACCATTTTCACATACTGTGCACATAGTCCCAAATAACCCGACAATGGTTGTTCCTTTACTGCCCGTGTTTCATTCAAACTTGGTGGTAGAATATATAGTCATTGTCACTTACAGTGTAGGACAAATAAGTACGTCATTTGGATCCTTAAGTGGGGAGACGGAAAAAGGTATATAATAGACTGTGGGAGCCTTCGACTTTACCCAAGACCTAGCCCTTGTAATGACTTAGTAATTATCCTTAGGTTTTCCCTTTAATGCATGTGTTTGTTGCTATATAGTAATCTCATTCATAAAGCTCAATTCCAATAAAGATGGACCATTTTAGTTTGGGCTTTTGTCCTTCTATCACAGCCCGTTCCGTTGGACTTTGGTTTTATGGAAAAGATATGCTACTTATTGGTCTTGTCTCGAGAGCTTATGCATGTACATCGGTTTTATTATTCTCTGTTGATAATTAAAACCCAGATAAAAAATCCTAAGTAAAAGACTTAGCTTGAACACGTGTAGAAGGAATAAGGTTGGAAGGCTTCATTATTGAGACTTGTGTGTGTTTGTTATTTGTGTATTTATTTTGTAATCTCTTTGCAAAAATTAAAAAAAAAATTAAAAAATTTTTTCAATAAAAATAAAAATTATATGCATTTCATGCATACATGTCACTCATTTTTAAATTCATATATTTACAGTTGAAAGCCTCTTTTATTTGGAAGCGAGTCAAGGGTAATTTGGCCTACCAATATCAAGAATCTGGGTAGTTAATTGAGACCAGGTCATAAGGAAAATAGAATGTCGGGACCCTCTAAGTTTGATCTTGAATCCCTCAAACAAGAAATTCTAAAAGAATTTAGGGATGAGGTGCGACAAATGTGCAGAGAGGTGTTTACTGAGATGTTTGAAAAGAGGCCAATGGAGGAAGAGGACTTTGAAACTAGAACCACAGTTGGTGAACCACTCAAAGAAAAACTGAAAATAGCAGAAGGTTCAGTCAAGCCTGAATGGGAGAAAGTTATGAAAAAACAGATGGATCAACTACAAGCTGCAATGAAGAAGCTTAGGCCCAACCATGATTTTCTCGACCTGGATTTGGAGGAAGATGAACTACTGCCCCCGAAGTTCAGATTCCCAAACATCAAGAAGTATGATGGGACAGATGATCCTCACTTACATCTCCGACAGTATATCACTTTTATGAAGCCTACTGGACTGACAAAGGCATAAATTATCAAACAATTTTCATTATCCTTAACAGGAGCTGCGATTCAGTGGTACTATAGTTTGGATGCACCTGTTCAACAGAGCTGGAAAGAACTTTGCTCAGCCTTTGTCAAGCAATATGGGCTAAATTCTCAATTTGAAGTCTCTCTCAAAGAATTGCATAATATAAGGTAGGAGCCTGATGAATCCTTCACAAGCTTCTTAAATAGATGGAGAGGAAAGTTAGCTCTGATGAAGTATAAACCTGCAGAATCAGATCAATTGTTCATAGCTGCAAAAGCATGCATTCTGCTTATTACTGATAAGCTGAAGAATATGGGCATCAGAAATTTTGAGGAGCTGTACCACTTTGGTGTACAAGTTGAGGGTGACATGAAGCTGGATATTGATGAATGACTGTAGTTATCTCTTATGGCTGTAATAAATTAGAACAATATTTTACTGCAAGTTTTTCTATTTTTTATGTTAATAAATGTCAAATTGCTTGATTTATGTGATTGCAAATTTATTATAATTGTGCACCTTATATTATGCTTGAATGAGAGAGAGGAAAAAAAATAAAAGAAAAAACCCCAATGAATAAAAGTGGCTAAATATCAGGATCGACCTTCAATTTGGGTATTAAACCTTTTGCTTTTTATTTGCATCGACCCTTTTAAAAAAAATTATGAAAAGAAAAAAAACCATGAAAAGAAAGAAAAAAGGAAAGAAAAGAAAAGAAAAAAATAAGAAAAAGAAAAGAAAGAAGAAGAAGGAGGAGAAATAAAGAAAAAAGATCCTGAATGTCATCCATCTTTGAAAAAGTCGATCCCTGTATAGCCATTGAAAATTTTTCATCTTTGCCTAAACTAAAACTTCCTTCTAACACCCATCTTCACCAACCTTCTAAAATCTTTGTGAGCTGAAAATTAGTTGACCAGAAAATCTACAAGAGACTGGTCAATAACAAGCATAATGTAGTGTGCACAGTTGTAATGAATGAGTGATCATATAAAATGAGCATGGTTGATATGATATTAATACAAGAAGTGTCAGACATGGATTAGCAGCAAATTTTCATGACTAGCAGCTAAAGTGGCAACACAGAAATCAAACAACCAATAACTTGAGCATCAAGCAGCGAACACAGTACAACAATATAGACATCAGGCAGTCAGTCAAACCGACAGTGATTAATCATCAGCATAATTTTACAATCACCCAGCTAGATTGAAAACTCCCAAAAGGAAGCAATCTAGGTAAAAGAGGGAAAATAAATAAAAGTGAAAAATGAAAGACCCAGCTAAGTTTGAAAACTCTAAAAAAGAGCGGCCTAGGCAAAAAAAGAAATATAAAAATAGAAATTGGTTATAATTTTAAGTTGGGGGCAATCAAGTGGACTTAAAGTGTTGTAGAATCTTACTGGGGGGCAAGTGGAGTGTCTCTTTCATATTGAGTATAATAATGATAGTCCTGCAACAAGCAAACACTCTTAGACCGTAATCAAGTCAAGAAACATTTATTGTGTCATTATTCTGTTCTAATCATGGAAGGTCTCGGATTTTATTTTCAATAATACTGGTCTCAATGGTAGTCTGTGATAGACTTAATTTATAAATTTGGATTCTATAATAGAAGAGGAAACCAATTTCCCAAGATAAACTCTAAATGGAAGAGGCATTTGATTAGTTGCTTGTTCTGTAAATTTTACTTTTGAATCCCATGTATACATGCATCACATGAAGTTGTGTTTGTTAAAATTATTTTCATAAGTTTTTGAGTATTTCAATCATACATGCATCAGCCCAGTTGTATTTTGAAAAATATTTTCTGCCTGACGCCCGGAGCGGCTATACGGCTCTCTTCCCATGTTTTCTACCTGATGCCCGAAGCGGCTATACGGCTCATTTTCCATATTTTTCGCCTGACGCCGGAAGCGGCTATATGGTTCTTTTCACATGTTTTCCGCCTGACGTCCAAAGTGGCTATACGGCTCATTTTATATGTTTTCTGCCCGACGTTCGAAGTGGCTATACGACTCTTTTCACATATTTTCCGCCTGACACCGGTGGTGGTGATAAGGCGTATTCCTTTTCTAGAACCCTTGATTTTTGTTGAACGTTAAGGTGGACGGCGACAAGCCAAAAATAAAACCCTTGATTTTAGGTAGATGGCGACAAGCCAAAAGTAAAACCCCTTGATTTTATGAACATCAAGGTTGACGGTTTGAATTTCTCCTCTTGATTTTGAACATCAAGGCTGACGGGATTGGTTTGGGATGTCCTCTAGTTAACTCCGAGGTTGATGGGCGGAAACCCTAGCAATAACCCTCTAACCTCTTGATTTTATGAACATCAAGGCTGACGGTACGAGACTTCCTTTCTGATTTGAATCCTCTTGATTTTATGAACATCAAGGCTGACGGAACAAAAATCAGAATCGTTTATTTATTTTTAAATATCTTTCTTCGTTATTTGTATTTTTACTTTTTTATGAATCAGTAAAATGCTTGCATGTGCTTTTCTATAAATCTCATTACATTGTTCTGCATTTCGATTTTTAAAAAAGTAGGGGGGCAAACTGTGGACACCTTGGGTTGGCCCGACCCTAAACAAGAGCCCAATGATGAAAGTTCAACAAAAATGAGCCCAAACAGTGTAAAGCCTAAGATTTTGGCCCACCTGATAAGCCCACAACCCACTTAGCCCATTAAAGTCCTCTGATGGGCTTCGTCTCATCACTAAGGCGGCGCCTCAGTACACTGAGGCGGTGGCGTCATCGCTGAGGCGGCGCCTCATCGATGAGGCGGGTCGTCTCATCACTGAGGCGGCGCGTTGCTGATGTCTGCCCAAAAAAAAAATTAAAAATTTTAAAAACTACGTTTCAGACGAGCGTGGTTTAAAACCACGTTCCTCTGGAACGTGGGGGGAGGGGGAGAGAGATAATGGAGAAGTGTGGGAAGAGAGAGAGAGGAGAGAGAAGAATAAAAAGAAAAGAAAAAAAAATAGAAGAGGGGGGGGGGGGACTTTTGGCTCTGGCTAAGAAAACACACGCAGAAAAAGAGAAAGGGATGAGAAACTAGAAAAAAAGGCAGAAGAGACAGAGGCAGAGAAAAAAAAATTGAACATAAGGCTTTTGGGGCTAGAAGCTTGACAGAGTGGCTTAAAAATTTAACCTTACATTGTGGGTGGCTCATTGTTCATTATCTTGCACGGTTCAGAAACACTTCTGAGGGAAAAAATTATTTTCCCAGATATTTTTGGAAGATTATTCATAACTTGTGCTGCAGGATTCATTATTAGTAGCCCGTTGGTTGCTAAATAATTTTCTTTAAGTTTCCAGTTGTATAGTTGTAATTTAATTATTTATTTTTATTTTTATTTTTATTTTGCTTGCATGAAACGAGATGTAACTCATTTCTCCTCCCCCTTTCTTTGTGTGTGCTTTTTAATTTTATTGTTATTTTAGCTGTTATGAATGGTGTGGATGGATGTTATTTCTGTATGTGATAATTATGACAAATCAAGCCAAATTGCATGTAAAATTGACTAATTAAGAAACTTGGACCTAATTATAAAATTTGAAATTATTTGGATTGAAACAGTCATTTACATGTAAATAAGGGAATAATTAAGTAATTAAAAATAATAAAATACAAAACACAAACGGAGGCTGATCGCAAGGTCGGGTGGGCATTCTGAAAGCCCATACCCAGTTTCCGAACCCAATCTCTGATGACGGCTGCTGGGTTTCCTCCGTGGAATCCAGTTGCTGTAAAAGCGTTCCGGATTTTATCCGGGTGGCGACTTCCATCTCCGACCGAAGCCCCCATAAAAAGGGCTCAAAGTTGTATTCCTAGCGGGTCCTGAGCCTGCACAGTGTCGTGGTTGCCGGACACTTGGGCGCGCGCTGAACCCCACCGCCTACAATATTCTATTAACAAATCATAAATCAAAAAATAGGGCGATATTCTATTGATAAATCATAGATAGAATTGTTGGTGATAAAATTAAAGGTAATGTTAAATGTTGCTATAAACGACATAAATAGTGTGTAGAGGTACTTGTGTAATTGTTTTATTTATTGAAGATAAAATTAAGGTTAATGTTAAATGTTGGTACAAGCCACATGAATAGTGTGTTTAATTATTTTTTTTACCTATTAAATGGTAGAGGGATAAATATGAAAAAACACTATATATATATATTTTACCCATTAAATGGTAGAGGGATAACATGGAAAAACACTAAAATATTATCCTAAATTAAAGGTGAAATGACTTGACCGAAATAACCGAATTTGAAAAAATTAAAACCGAACCGAACCAAAATTTTTGGGTAGAAAACTGAACCGGCTGAACCGAACCGAAAATTTTAAAATATTGATTATTTTTATATTTTTATATTAAATTTGTATATATTTTTAACAAATATTTAGAAAATTTAAAATAAAAAATAAAAAATAAAAAAATCGATTATTTCGGTTATCTCGGTTAATAGAATTTTTTTTACATAAAAACGAATCAAACCGAACTAAATTTCGATTCAGTTCAATTCAATTTAAAAAATTTGAAAATTTTAAAAATATAAATCAAACTGAACCGAATATGATCGGTTCAGTTTTCGGTTTGGCTATTTCGAAGGTCATGAACACCCCTACGGCCCTACCACTACGTCTACGAGGGATAGAGAGATAAAAAAAGATTACTTAAATGGCCCATGCAGGTCTCGAACCTGCGACCTTCGCGTTATTAGCACGACGCTCTAACCAACTGAGCTAATAGGCCACTTGACGACAGGCTCCAAACCCTAAATATCTCTCAAATACAGAACGAAGCTATCCACAAACAGCCAACCAACGGAGGACCAATTCTGAGCCAAATTAAAAAATGAAAGAAGATTATGAGGTTACGCTTCTTCTTCTTCTTCTTCTTTTAGTGAATTATTATGCAATTATTGTTTCTTTTGCACTAATTTCAGCAGTTAATTGATTGCGTTTGTTGTTTAAAAACAGTGGCAATTGGGAGTTGTAATTTTTACCATCACTTCATAAATTAGGGTTTGTTTATGGATCAACAATCATAAGTAGAAATGAAATTGGATTTTATTTGATTTTACACCTCAATTGAGGGAATTTTTTTTATCACTTGTGAGTGTATATGTTGATTTTAGAGATTAGATGATGGATGGGTGTGTTTGTTTGTTTACAGATTGAAGAGAAAAAGGAAGCTGCTGCTGATGTATTGTTTCAATATTCAAAGTTTGTTTTAGCTTCTCTTGGTAATAAAGTTAGACCTTGTGATTTAAGGTTTCACTTAATGAAGGTAATGTTATTATTTGTTTCTCTAATTAATTTTTTATTGAAAGATTATTTTTTAACAGTTTTAGTAGTTATGTTACATATGTAGAAATTGAATTTAGGCCGATTGTGAAGTCAATTTCAATAATTCTTTTTTCAGGAGATTTCAGGACAGCCAACATCATTGAAGAAAGAGTTTCCGCAGACTGTAGCTTCGCCTGATGCAATGGGTGAATCATCAAGCTCAGGTACGGCCAGACTTGATAAAGCAGACAGTTTTCGAGCACTATGAATTCAGATAGAATTATGAAAAAAACTGTCATTCAGAGTTTGTGGCATACTGCCGAGGACTAAGATCAGTAATCAATTTTTCTTTTTTTTCTTTTTTTTTTAAAATTTCCATATGGAAATGGGAACGTATTGTGAATGTGATACACCAACATTTTGTCTCTCTTTTCTAATGATATAGTTAGTACAGGGATTTTATGATATCACATTTTATTTTTATGTTCTTGTTTTCTTCATTATCAAAGGCTCACTCCATGATCCGCATCCTTAAACACTGCCGTTCACATCACAAGAATGTAGCTGCTATACCAAATTATGTTTTGTATATGCATCTTTCTTAACGAAGACATGATGTATGTTAATGGTTTAACTGCGAGAAAGCCAAATCTTTCTCTTCCCAGCCTGGGCCAGCCTTTTCGTCTCTCAACTTGATTAACACAGACAAATCTTTCTCTTTCCTTCCAGGGGCTTGGTTTAGGCTGGATACCTCGGGTTCATTTGTTATATCATTCAGAGTTAATCACTTGTACGACAGAAATTATGATAAGATAGATATTTTGCTATAATTATTAGAGATATGGAGATAGTAATGTAGTCATCATACTATTGACTAATGAGTACTTTGTTTGGAGGTCAAACATCTCAATTTGTTGATATGTATAATTTTCAGGATTTTTTTTTTCCAAAGGTAACTTTTGTGACAGGCATAATTTAGTCTTCCCAATTTGTCAATTTGATACCAACTTCAGTCACCTTCACTTCTAGCCTGGTACTTTTTCTTCTTCTTACTTGCCTGATGTAGCCCTCAATTCTTAACCATTCAAAGTTTCTGAAAATAACTGTGTTTAAAGTTTCAATATAATTAGTTAGTAGGTGAGCGATCTTTTCATGATTATCTCATTTAGGAAGACGAGATGCAATTTGGAAGGAGAAAACAGGTGGTTAGGTATTTTATTAGAATCATTACAGCTATGGATGAGCAAGCAAGCATCTTCCTTTCTAAATGAAAGGGTAGAGCTTAAAGCAAACACCTGCGCTTACACACGATGCTACAAAGATAGTATTTGCCTGGCTTGGGCCAGGAGCAGTCCTAGTATTACCTCTATCATGATCTAAAGCTACATTCCCGGCATTCTGGATCTATTTTTTCTTTTCTAATCCCACAGAAACTTGGTGTGAGTTCGTTTGATGTTCCCTGGGCTCCAGGGAACTCTGGAGCCTATTTCTAGGTAGCATCACCTGTACCTAAGTCACCAGTTTATGCACGATGACCACTAAGATATACCACATGTGAGCTAAGACTTTAGTAAGGCAGGATAGATAAATATATGCCACCGTTGACGAGCATACTTTTTCTTTTTTACCATAGTTGACTAGCATACTTTAGATAATATATTTTCATCTCAGTGATATACTTTAGATAATGTATCTCCATTTTCAATTAATGGTCTACAAGTGAGGGCAATTGGAAGTAATAGAGAAGTGGGGCTATGTCGACATCATTTTAGGAAAATTAAAAAAAGCAACTGAGAGAGAAAGCATGGCACAGACATAATGCAGAATCTAATTTTGTTCACATGCAGTGTTGGTTGGAGCAATTATTGTTTAGTTGGTAGAAATTATGTAGGCTGTTGTTGAGCTATCAACTATGACCCCTTCCTGCCTGGCAGGCTGCCTCCGTTCTTTCGCCTGCCTTACCCTTTATGCAGGACTGATATAGATTACCTACCTCCATCTGCTTCGTCACCCTCTCCTCATTACAGCTTACCCATTACCCAAAAGTGAGAGCAAAGCATTAAATTTTTTTCTAAAAGAGAAATGCGTTAGCAGGATCATTCACATGAATGAGCTTGTCACTTATGATGAGAGTTAAAATATCAATTATAAGGGGATGTGCGCGTGCTTTTTGAGTTGTTAGAATATAATTAAATTAAAACAAACAAAACCAAGTAGAAAGTAAACACAACACCAATGCAGGTGATTGAGAATAGGAATTAAACTACATTTGATATATGGACAAAGGATCTTCAAACTTTAGTTGTACAAATTAATAGTTCATAAACCTTTAGTACTTTCACTGTGACAGAAGATAAATCAAACATGATTAATAGTCTTATGTTTTCTTGTGGTATTCTACTCTCAACAGGAAGTGGACCAATGGCTCTAACTCCTTTTCTTTTTAGCTTCTACAATCTAAAATATCATGCTTCATGCCCAGGAAATCATTGTGGTTGCCTCTTCTGCAACCGCATTCCTTGCTATTTGGCAACCCCAGGCTGCAGTAGAAACAGAGAACTTTCCTACCTCTGTTTTCCAGTGGTTCAGATTGCTGTTGAGAGGGAGGGCATATTTTGAGCTCAAGATTCAATTCTTGACACTTCCTCTCATATGGACCTTCTTGTTTTTTGCACCTGAGTGCACTGGCTGTCTTCTCTTCTTTCAAAACTGCATCAAGAGAAGTGCTCATGCCGGCAGCAGCCGGCTCATGCGCTGGTCGATGAGTTGAGGGATCAATTCCTCTGCTCAGAAGCTTTCTTCTTATATGGGTATTCCAGTAGTTCTTGATTTCATTATCAGTTCTTCCTGGTAACCGACCTGCTATAAGAGACCACCTGAACACACACATACATACAAGTCCTTGTTATAGCCTATTTCAGAAATTTCTGCTAATAACTGGTATAAACATTCACAGTTGCGGACCTTACTTGTTACCAAGGAGGCTGTGTAGATCAATAATAATCTCATCTTCTTCAACCGTAAAATTCCCTCGCTTGAGATCAGGGCGTAGATAGTTAATCCATCGAAGGCGGCAACTTTTGCCGCAGCGAAGAAGACCAGCAGCTTTAGGAAGTGTTCTCCAGCAGCCCTCACCATTAGCTTGAATATAAGCAATAAGACGCTCGTCTTCTTCTCTAGTCCATGCTCCTTTGTTGATGTGGGCTTTCTCACAGCAAGGGGACCTCCCCATGTCTGCTTACTATAATTTCAAGAGAGTTAGTAACAGTAGAGATATTTCTGCATTAAAGCTGAGTCTGTGCAGTTTTTTGAGGTGGAGTTTTTTATACTAGTGAGTAATGGATAATAATTCCTAGCACTAATTGTTTCTAGATGTTGGTTGGTGGAAGAAAAAGGATTAGAGAGGGTCCACTTTGGTGACTTTATTAACCAACCCTCCCCATCTCATCTCCCTGTATTTGTCTGTGTTGTGTGTCTCTATCTATATTTTTGGCTGGATGATACTTGAGCACCGTTTGGCATTGCAGAGGGAACAGCTACTTGGGGTTTTTTATTTCTTAACTTTTTTACCTATTTTTTGAAACCCAACTTCGAATAAAAAAGCATGGTGAATTATGTTCTAATAATAATAATAAAAAAAAAAAAAACAGGTGTACGAACAATAAAAATAAATAAATACATTTTCAGAAACTGGGTCTCCTACATTAATGTCAAATAGTCTTGAAGATGTAGGCTTAATACATCCACAATTCATTGAACTAGACATGTGTTTGTCAAGTGTGTATTTTTGAGTTATGAATTTACTATTTTGACACCTTAATTTCTTAAAAATATCACTTCTAAATTCTTTATTTAGTTCAGATATTTAAATAGTTGTATTTCAACTCATAAAAAAATCATTTAAACTTTTTAAATAATACAAAAAGTATTGATAAGTCTTATTTTTAGTAAATTCAAATCTTTAAATGATCACAATGATCATGTTGTAAATTGAGACAAACTAATAAAACATACCAAATACAGGTAATTGCATATGAATTAGACCTAATATAAATTAAAAAAAAAAATGTTTGATCCAACACAAATGAATTAAGTATGGCTGGCTATCAAGTCATTTTCAAGTGATGCACAAGTGGATGGAAAGGTGAACTGAGTTGGGTTCTAACGTATGAGATAAGCTGCTGCCATGATATGAGGACAGTTGATGCTAATGTGTTTATTGTCAAACAATTTGGAAAGCACCTTCTTGATGTGGAAAAGGGTAAATGGATATTTATTTATATATCTTTGAATTTTCTTTTATGGGTCACATCTGCTCTTCAATTTTAACTTTTAACCTAACTTGCATACTCAAATTTATAAATTTTTTGTTTTTTTTAATATTTTTCAATCCTTAAAAATATGTTCAAAAAAGTTACCATGTGCCCGATTTAGAAGTTCTGACTAGGATTTAAAAGTAATGAAAAATACAAATATGTAGTGAGTTTTTTTTGATAGGTGATACTGGATCCAGTATCATCGGGGCGGATAAATAAATAATTATTAGAAGTTAGTATATTTTAAAAAGGGTAGATTACTATTTATTCATGTGGTTTGCCATATTATACTACTTGGTCTCTGACATTTAAAATTTATATTATCTTCCCCTTTTATTTTACATAATTATACTATTTATCCCATCCGTCAAATTTTCCGTCACAATTACCGTTAACTGACATGATATTAATAAGTAAATACTATTTTCCCCCTCTATTTGAATAAATTATACTATTTGCCTCCTCTATTTGAATATATTATATTATTTACCCCAAAAATTTAAAAAATATATTTTGTTATTAAACTAATTGTTTAATAGAATTTATGTTAAAATTATCATTAATTGACTATAAAAGTGATAATCTTATTAAAAATATTTTTGATAAAAAATAAAATAGCTTATTTTAACTTTAATTTAATCAAAATTTTAATCAAATAACAATTTATCATTTCCAATTTTAAATATATTTACTTAAATGTTAACCAAAATATTTATATTTTATAAAAAATTAAAAAAGTAATTTTTTTAACTTCTTTTAAACTTTAAAATTTGACTTATTAGTTTAAATTATTGAATATATAAAATGTATTATGAATAAAATTAACAATTTTAAATAATTCAATCCATATACCCAATGATTGAAACTAAAAATTCAAATAAATAATTACATTTAAAAAATAAAAAGATAATTAATTTGATTAAATTTTTTAATGTAACATGAATATTTTAAGTTAACATTTAAATAGAGATATTTTAAAACTAATACTAATTAATTGGAATTTAATTAAAATTTTAATTATATAAAATTAAAATTACATATTTTATATTTTTATTTAAATGATATAATTATTATTTTATAGTAAACTTTAAGAAAATTAGTTTAATAATAAAAAAATATAATTTTTAAATACAATGGGGTAAATAGCATAATATAGTTATATAGAGAGGGCAAATAGTAGAATATTTTTGTCAATTAACGGTAATTGTAACAAAAAATTTAACGGATGAGGTAAATAGTGTAATTATGCAAAATAGAAGGGGGAGATAGTATAAATTTTAAATGTCAGGGACTAAGTAGTATAATATATCAACCCACATGGGGTAAATAGAAATTCACCATTCTGAAAATCATTTTTTTGAGTCACCACTATAAAGTGGGATCTCACATACTTAGTGTGGAGAAGAAGAATTGAACCCAATACATCTCTTTCCCAAGAGCAAAGACTCTTGCCACTTGAGTTAGGCCTCAAGTGTAATATGTAGTGAGTTCAAGTTGAAATTCAAGAGGGAAAGTGATATTAATGAAAATTTAGGGGCATAAATACGTATTTGACCATATGGAAAATGCCCTTTCACAAAATTCTTGTTCTTTTAACGAGTCATTATAAAGTGTAAATGGTTATATCTATACAATTGAAATTATAACAATCGAAAATTTATAGGGAGTCGTTGAAGAACTAATCCACTTGACTATAGGTGTATCTACTATTTAATTGAAACTATTTAACATGTTGAAGTTGCCATTTGCCTAGTACCTTCATGTTGGATGTTATGTAAAAAGTCTTCGAATCTTCAACAACTTTTCCATTTTTTCTTGAATCAAAATTCAAATATAACAAATTATTATGTTTTTCTTTTCAAGCATCATTTTGTTAAAAAATATCAAACTATTAAATTGGAGGATATTGTAGGCGGCAAGGTTCAGTGCGAGCTCAAGTACTTGACGATCACAACACTGTGTGGGCTTAGGGCCCACTAGGAGTACAACTTTGGGCCTATTTACGGACTTTTAATTGGAGAAGGGAGTCGCCACTTGGGTGAAATTCAGGACACTTTTACAGCAACTGGATTCCACGGAAGATACCCAGCAGTTGTCCTCAGAGATTGGGTCCGGAAACTAGGTATGAGCTTTTGTACAGCCCACCCGACTTTGCGATCGGCCTCCGTTTGTATTTTATGTTTTATTATTTTTAATTATTTAATTATTCATTAAATTACATGCAAATGGCTGAATTGGTCCAAACAATTCCCCGAATTTTATAATTTAGTCCGAGTTTGATTATTAGCCTGATTTCATGTAATTTTTAATTGTGATTTATACATTCATACATCCATAAACATAATAAAAAATAATAAATCATACAAAGAAATAGAGGGAGGAGAAATGATTACAACCGTTGTCACAAAATTAACAAAATAAAATTAAAAAATGATAAAACATGCAAAGAAACAGGGAAAGAGAAATGAATTACAGCCTTTGGCAAATAAATAATAAATGAAACAGATAAATTCCAAATATTCCAAAAATAATGGAATTAATCCATTATTAACCTGTTCTGCCATCACAAAGAGGTATTAAAACTTCATAAAATAAATCAGCAAGAAACCAAGACAAAAAAAAAAAAACAAAAATAAAAAATATTGTTCACTATTCATAGAGGCGTGTGTCTCTGTGTTATAGAGACACACGTCTCTGTGAAGAAGAGACGCACGCCTCTATGGGAGGTGGCACCTCTAGCATAATGGTCACAAATTTAAAAACATGCATAAGAGCTTCAGAGGCGTATGCCTCTACAGGCTAGAGGCGTGTGTCTCATCGTAGAGGCGTGCGCCTCTACACAGAGATACATGCCCTCTGGTTTTAAACAGAGATAAAATTCACATTTTATATAAATTGAGCAGTATAATTAACAAATTAAATCAACAAAAAATGTTCATAAATGAATTAACCCGCTACATAAATTTGAAACACATGCTATAATAATGAAAAGATAAGATTAAATAAAGAAGAGTAAAATCAAATTTAAATTCAGAAGAAGAAAATAGAGTTATTGTGAAGCTTGATTTTTGAAATAGTTTCACCCTCAGATTGATTTTGAATTGCCTTTTGCTTCTAGCCCTTCGAATTCAGACCCTCTTGCTTGATTTTGGTTCTGGTGTTTTGGTTTTTTTTTTAGCTTTTCTTCTGTGATTTTTTAGGCTGATTGTAGCTGATTGTTACTACCCTCTCCAGAGCCTCCTCCCTCCTTTCTTATAGAGGAATTCTTCTCTTTTAATAGGCATTAAACCCACGTCCCCTTATCTGCCCATTGTAGAACGTGGAGTAATCCACGTTCTGCTGTTATATATTTTTTGCTCTAGATGTCGTAGAGGTTCACGCCTCTGATGACAAAGGCATGCACCTTCCTAATAAGGAGGTGTGCGCCTCTGTAGAGAAAAATAGGCTTTGATGGGCTTCTGGGTCGTGTGGGCCAGCTTCTTGGGCTTTAGCTTATTGGGTTAAGTGTTTGGGCCTAGGTTATAATTTTGAGTTTTCTCACAAACAGGTCTAAATCCAGTTCCTTGGTAAATTGGACTTATTTATCATCTTTCATCATTGGGCTTGTCTTTGTGGGCCGGCTAAATCATGTATCCACAGTTTGCCCCTTTGGTTCTTGAAAACCGTTTAAACATAAATTTAAAATCCAATTTTTCAAAAAATAACACGCATGTAACAAAGTAAAAAGATATCTTTGAATTTTGAGATTCGATTTGTACACCGTCATCCTCGGGGTACAACTCGAGAGGTGTGGTTTGGTTACTGTCCAACCTTGGTATCCGAACCAAGAGGCTTCTTATTTAGGATCACCGTGCTACCTTGGTGTCCGAACCAAAAGGCTTCAATTTGAGGTCATCGTCCTACCTTAGTATCCGAACTAAGAGGCTTCAATTTAAGGTCACCGTCCTACCTTAGTGTCTGAACCAAGAGGCTTCAATTTTTATTTTCATACATCATGCAAATGTAAATTCAATGTATTAGTCGACTTTCAAAACTTCAGGTATTAAAAGGTAATTTTCCTATAAAGGGCCAAACTGACAATTTGCCAAAGCTATATGAATTAAAATCCTTTTCAATTTCTTCATTCACACATTCACGCCCATTTCACTTCTTCCTTTTAAACGCAAACTTCTTCCTTTTGCTACGATGGATCCTGCACTCGAGCGTACACCTGACCTTTTAATATGGCCTGTTGTCACTCCCGAGGCTCGGGTGCCTGGATCCAGATAGAGATATCCCTCCTATGCCTTCTCTGCATACCCACATCTGCTCGTGGGCTACAAGAGAGGTTAGTCATTTTTTCCCTGCTTTTTCTTCAAAAATAGGATTGGGTCAGTTAGATTTAGGTATATACATGCTTAATCAACTGAAAATCTAATAAAAAAACTAGGTAAAATTGAATCATTTAGAATTAAAATCTCAGCCTCCTGCGTCGTAAAGGCGTGCACCTCTTCGTTAAGGCGTGCGCCTCATCGGTAAGGCATGCACCTTTAAGACGAGACATGCGCCTCTGC
The DNA here is from genome assembly GCA_949673435.1 of Macaranga tanarius. Lineage (NCBI taxonomy): Eukaryota > Viridiplantae > Streptophyta > Magnoliopsida > Malpighiales > Euphorbiaceae > Macaranga > Macaranga tanarius. The sequence continues at coordinate 2,996 of CATIWO010161061.1, read as the reverse complement.
GAGGTGGCATGCGCCTTTGTGGCTAAAGGGTGTGGCATTTCTACTTGACAGAGGCATATGTCTCTACAATTGGAGGCGTGCACCTCTATGGAATTGGGGCACGTGCCTCCAATGCTGAAACACTAGCTTATTCATTTTATTAATCTGTCTTAAATGCAAAAATCAAAAACTTATTTGATACTCCTCATAGTTCGACCAGCATTCTCTGAAAGGTACTGGTAATGCTACCGAGACCCGTGAGTGGTACGGTAGTATAACTGAGGTAATTCGAGAGAGGATCAGGCAGACAAGCTTCGAGCCTTTTATCCTTGCACTGCCCACTATTGTTGGTCGCCATAAATTCAACGGCTTGTATTCTTTGATGGAGTGGTAGATGGATTTGATGCACACCTTTCATCTGTCAGTCGGTGAGCTGATGTTGGACCCAGTTGCTTTTACTGCGATTACTGGGGTGGCCTGTGTTGGCGAGCCGATTCCGTTCGATTGGTGCCTGGAGCCTATGAGTCCTGTCCGTGCAGGTTATATCGAGCGACTATTGGGTATGGTCCCTACCATGAAGGTGACCCACACGGTCAAGTTCGACTCGATTCTTGCACACTACTCTGACATCAGGGTAGAGGACATCACAACCCCCGAGAGATCAACCAGGTCGTCCGAGCCTTCATCTTTTATCTGTTGGGCACCACCCTCTTCTGTGATGTGGCCAGCTCAGTAGATCTCATCCTTTTGATGGATCTCCAGGATATGGATCTCATCTCCACCTATAACTGGGGATCTGTCGCCCTTGTATATTTATATTGGAGCATGGACGAGTTCGTCTGAGGGGCTCACCGGTTATGCAGCTTCTGGCATACTATCCATGTGAGTCTCAACCATTCTCTCTCTTTTCCTTTTATTTAGCTCTGTGTGTTCTTTTTCATGACCTTCTTTGTCTTGTATGTATGAGGATTAGAGTTGCGTCTGATACGAGGAATGATGCCCTCCGCTGGGACCTTTCCCCTACTGAGCCGATGGGGTCCTAGCCGCACAGGGAGGTGGGAGATGTCTCAAGTCTATCTTCACTGTATCTATCTTAGCAGCCTTTCCTGGAATGAGGTAAACCTACAAATAAAACAAAGCCAATTAGAATTTTATTAACACATGTACAATTCCAACTTACCTTGTGTATTTTCTAATCAGGTTGTGAGGTCTCCTTAGGGGCCTGTTAAGAGCTAGACTGAGGCTATGACTCGATCGAGACTGATACTAATTAGAGCATCCTTTTAGTAGGCCCCTTTCAGAGGATGTTCTACCTCGGGAAGTGTGTTCTGGAGTGGGCTTCGGGTCCCAGTTAGAGATGTGTGCCCATGACTCCTCCTACCATGTTCTGGGCACATCTATTGGTAGGAGAGGAGCTTACACGAGCTCTGAGAGGATCTCCTGCTATCCGTCAGGTTTATGTCCGACAGCCCGGCGCTTATATGACTTTTATTGGGGACCAGCTGCTACCTGGGCTTCCATTGCCTAGCCTTGTCACTCAGGTATATATTATCCATTTTTACAACCATATGCTATAGTCATTGCTTTATCGTCTTCTAATTCCAGTTCTTTTATAGCTTCATCCGAGAGGCACTAGTTAGTAGATGAGCTCGCCACTTTTAGGTGAGCATCCTGCTCAGCGAGCTCGGATCCACTCCCCTGCTACTGATGATAGACCTAGTACCTCTTATACCCTACTGTGGAGGACTTCGGATGCTAGTTCTAGCACTTCATGTGCCCCGGAGCGGAGGATTCCTGATGCCGGCCCCACTTGCTCACTTGGTGCCTTTTTTATCTCCCAGAGCCTACTGTAAGATATTGAAGCACTAGTGGGAGGTTATCTCAGGCTGTTCTAACACCGAACCCCGAGGACTTTCCGTCACCTATACCTCCTAATGCTACTCACGTGAGTATAACTATGTTTTTTACCTCTTTTAACTTACTGCATAAAATATCGCCACTGACATACTTTGTGCCTTTATACCTACAAATTCCTCGAGAGCAGGGTGAGCACATATATAGCTTACTTAAAGCCCAGCGGGATCTTATATTTTAGATCTCAGAGGAGTGAAGGGTATGTTATTAATTCTATCCTACATGTATGCATGCTTTTATGGTGTTTACTTACCTGTTTCCCTTTTGTTTGGATAGGCGCACTGTGCAGGCTTGGATTCTAAGATCCTTTCACTTGAGCGACAACTGGCTGACCTCCAGGTTAGGAGTGGAGATGATAATGACGACTTGGAGGCAGATGATAGGGACACTCCTGTGGTAGATATTCCCCCATTTCCTAGTGTCCAAGATGCTAAGGATGATATTGATGATAATAAGGAGGACGCCGAGGATGAGGTCACTGGCGAGGGCGAGGAGGATGATGAGGAGATAGAGTCCGAGCAGGATTAGACTGCAGGACTAGAGATAAGCAGGGAGAGATTTTTTTTTTTAGGATCTTATGGAGGGATTTAAGGAACTTTTATTCATTTTGTGTATAAACTGATTTTGAATTGGATATATACGAAAGATGCATTTTTATTTAAGTGCTTGTATTTCTTTTTATAAAATTCTGCTCTCTAATCAACTGTACAAACATTTCCAACTAATTTCGTATCAATTTTCTATCAAAACAAATTATATCCATCATTTTTAGGACAGAGGTGCCCATACTTACAAGAGCGTGCACCTCTGCACTATAGAGGTGTGCGCCTCTAATGATAAGGCATGTGCCTCTTCACCATAACACCGTGCGTCTCTGAATTATAAAGGTACGTGTTTTAAGAGCAGAGAGGCGTGCGCCTCTACAGTGTGGTGATGCCTTTATGGCACCGATCTCGAGATTTTTCAATGTTGCCCCTTTCAAAAGATTATAAATATGCCCCACATCACTCAAGTCATGTCACAACCATTTTGCACCTCCAGAAAACCCTAAACACTCTCAAAACCATGTCGGAGCATAATATGAAATTGATTCGGCCTATCTT